>JACEVL010000498.1:187500-210000 GCA_020284085.1 Aporrectodea caliginosa | reverse complement strand
TACGGATGCTGTAAGTTTCTTGTAATCATTGAATTGTATCTTTCCTGTATTGTCGTCAACGGCCTTTGATGTCATAGGACGACGTTAAACGTTGGATTAAATAAAATAATTCTCAAGTTGAGAATCTCAGGTGCAGTGCTCTTTTCTGTTCGTGTCTTTAACGTGTGGTAGGGAGCTGTCGTTTTCAATGTATGCCTAGGCTATGCATGTATTTTAATTATGATGTCTGGTTGCATTGAATGGAAAAAAAGTTTGAAAATTAAAAATTAAAATATAAATTTCATATAATAATTTCAGGTTTTGTAAACTTCATAATTACAGGTTTTGTAAACTTGAAACAAATGTTGTTATATCATTGAATAGCTGGATTAGAATCTCGTGTACATTATTGCTGTTTATCAGAAATATTTTCATTTTAAATTAAAAAAATCTTATGTGTGATAATTGCTGCAAAACAGTGTATAATTTTCCTGAAAGACCATCTTTCAGTATGTTATCTTATGCAAGTAACATTGACATTAGTATCTGAACTATAATATTTTGCTGCTAAAAGATGAATATTAGTGACATTGTAAAGGCCTATTTAGTTGCCTTTAACTCTATCAATTTTGTTTCAATTGTAAACGTACATAATTTTGAATTGTCGTCAACGACAGCCTTGATGTCATACGATGACGTTAAACCATGGAATAAAAAAAATTTTCAAGTTGTGTGCCGCAGCAAATCAGGGTGTCGCGAGTGAATGAAAGACCATTTTTTAGTAAAACTACGTGCATTTTCTTCGAAACAAAGTGAAATGACGACATTAAGGAATTCGCCGTTCACTGATCGTACTCTGGCAGTGCCAGTCCCAAGGCTGGGGAAAGAAGGAGGGCGGTGCTAATCATCGCTGCTATTTCACAGTGTCGTCAAACAGCCAATTCTGGATCCTAATTCATTAAATGAGTAGGCTTAAATGTCTTTGAGTTTAAACAGTCAGAAGCATAGAGAATGTAATCCTTTTGATGTCAACTGCCTTTGTAGACATAAGACGTCGTTAAACTCTTGGATTAATCTACATAGTAACAATTTCGTTACTCTCTGTACTCTGATGGTGCCAGTCCAAATTCTGGATAATGATGGAGGGCGACGTTAGTGATCTTTGTATACGACACAGCCTCGTTTAACAGAATCTGTACACACCCAATCGTTGGACTATACAGCACGGTTGAACCCTTAAGGACGAGGTCAAAGTCAACGACCTCTGGAGAGGACGGTTTGGGGACGTTTCGTCAATGGACGGAGGGTTGAAGGTAGGGGAAGGGAGGGAATTCCGTCAAGGGACGCATCGTCAAGGGACGTTCTCAACGGACTGTTCGTCCAAGGGCCCAATAGTTTGAGGGACCTCATTTGGAACCAGAAGATATTTTTAATGTGCTTGTTATTCACGGTGGTTGTCAAAGCCATTTTTCTGGCAGGTATATAACAGCTCTCGGAGGGAGGAGGAAGTTGGATTGAGGGAAGGAGGGAGGAGGGAGGGAGGAATTGGATTGAGGAGACTAAGGGAGGGCTTAGGGAGGGGAGGATGACAGAAATCAATCACTTATCACGTGACGACACATCTCTGAAATTTGCAATTTTTTCACCGTCTTAGGACGGACAAATATCGAGTAACTATAAAAGCACACTTTTGATACCTATGCAATTTTATTTGTAAAAAAAACTTTCGTTAGCCTAATATTTATGCAACACCGTTTTATTTTGCTGCAAATGCTAAACTTAGTGGTCACCAAATCAACTATAAAAATGTATTGTAATAAAATTTGAGAACATGAGAACACAAATGACGGAAGACATAGATCTTAACTACTAACAGAACAGACAACCTGCAATACACTGCGCTAATAGCAGCCTACAAAGCATGTCCGCCTACGGATATCGATCTCGGTACCTCTCGCTCTCTATGCCAGTGTGTTGTCGAATGCGCTATCGGGCAAAAAGGAAAAAGCCTAATGGACAAATGAATGATATAAATATATAAAATATTAATCTAGATATTATCAAAGCTCGACACCAACCACCTGCCGTTTAACAAAGCCATCTCAACCTGCCAGATACAACAGCAAACGAAACTGATTGACAAAGGTGACATGAAAATCAACTGAACTATCAAAATGAACTTTAAAGAAATCAACGGCTTTTGTAGCTACAGGATGTCGTTAAACAGTGATTGACTATACTACACGATTGCATCAACTTCAGGTCCTTTAAGTGTAATTAATTAACGGTCGCGGCGGCCGCAAGATGTCGTTAAACGTTGATTAATGCAATGCAATCCTTAGCACACCTTTCTAAAACGTAAGCAACCGATGCTATATAATTAAGCAACTGCGTTGAAATGACAATTATTTCTGTTTTGATTCTTCTTAATGCTAAGGTCGGCTTCAACGGAACGCCTCTGAATAGTGTCATGAAGGGGCGTTATATAAGTTCTCTGAATGCATGAATGAACGAATGAACGAATGAATGAACAAACACATGAATGAATGAATGAACGAATGAATGAACAAATGAATGAATGAACGAACGAATAAACGAACGAATGAATAAATGAACACATGAATGAATGAATGAACGAATTAATTAATTAATTAATTAATTAACGGTCGCGGCGGCCGCAAGATGTCGTTAAACGTTGATTACTGCAAAGTCATCCTTAGACCTTCTTTAAAACGCAATCGACCGATGTTATATATTTAGACAACAGGTTTTAATCGATGCAACCGCCCCAAGAGTAATTAGTGTTAAGGTCGACGTCGATGGCAGCCACAAGATGTCGTTAAACGCTGGATAATGCAAGCACCTCCTTAAACACCCTTAAATTGTGATCCATCGATGCGATATATCTCAGCAGCTGCTTTTCGTCGACAGTTAGACAGCATCGCATTGAGATCTAATACTGTAAAGGTCGACACCAAAGGTCATGGCATCCACAAGATGTCGTTAGGCGCTGGTTAATGCAAAGCCCTCCTTAGACACCTTTTAAACGTCATCTACCGATTGTATATATTTAAGCAGCCTCGTATAAACGTACTACTGGTGGCATCGCAACGTCGACGTGAACGGCCATTGGTAGCCACAAGATGGCGTCAAGCACTTAATATTAACAAATGTTTTGGTTACAACTGGAAAGTCTTCTAATTATCTAATAAGTTCTGTGCTATCATAGAAATCGAAAAACAATCTATATTGCCTGAAAACTCGCAATCCTCGGCGACTATAATCATTGCAAGTGAACGACTTTGGCTCAGTAGCTAACTATACGTCCCTGCATGCCTGTACACTTGCAGTGCCAGTCCAAACCTGAATAATGGAGGAGGGTGATGGACGCTAATTATCCTTGTGGTGACAGAACGTCGTTAAACAGCACTGCAATATACTGTAGCTCAAGTCTGTTTTAGCCGTTGAGACGATATTTTACATGTACAATACGGTACAGTACAGTATAGTATAGTATGATGTAGTACAGTATGGTATAGCATAGTTTAGATAGATAGATAGATAGATAGATAGATAGATGATAGATAGATAGATAGATAGATAGATAGATAGATGATAGATAGATAGATAGATAGATAGATAGATAGATAGATAGATAGATAGATAGATAGATAGATAGATAGATAGATAGATAGATAGATAGATAGATAGATAGATAGATAGATAGATAGACAGGTAGGTAGATTGATAGATAGTTTAGATAAATAGATAGATAGTTTAGATAGATAGATAGATAGACAGATAGACAGACAGACAGACAGACAGACAGACAGATAGACAGACAGACAGACAGACAGACAGACAGACAGTATACAGCATTATGGAATAGTCTATCTAATTCCATTCTAACTTAATCCGATTTGATTAAGATACCTATACTAGATGTCACGTAGGCCCATACGTGCATATCAAGAGCTGCGTCACCTCGAGTAATATCCTGGTGCTTATAGCTCATTCATGCGGTCCTTGTGACTAAATCACCCGCAATGATGACGACGACGACGATGACGATGATGATAGTTCCACGTAGCGGTTGACCGATTTCATTGTTGTCGCGTTGTCACGCTTGACTGCATCAGACACCGCAGAAGTTTCCAGCTCTCTGAGGCCATTGTTTCGGTCGAGGGACAGCGCAGGAGGACAAAACACAGGGACAAGAAGGCCAAGGGTGACCGCGTGAAATACTCTCTGAGTATAATTACTGTATAATATAAATTCTATTGATAAGATATATATATATATATATATATATATATATATATATATAATATATATATGTATATACATACATATATATATCTGTGTTTGTGCTTATTTGTACTAAGTATAAGTGTGTATAGTCTATACAATATTTTATACTTAAATATAATGACATATGTAATATATATATACATATATAGGCCTATACATGTATACATAAACGTGTGTGCATGTGTATGTATATCAATGATGCAGACGGTTATAAGAGATAATAGAGGGCGCCAAATGGTCTAAGTAAGATTGATGGATTGAAGGAGGAGGAGAAGGAGGAGCAAGAGCAGAAAAGAGGGACGTACAGAGGAGTTTTGTGCGAGGGCGGGAGGGAGGAAGGAGGAGGAGGAGGAAGAAGAAGAGGAGAAGGATGAAAGGAAGGAAGAGAACATTCGATGGTGACTCATATCTGGCGATGAGTCATCCTCGTCTTATACTGTTGGTCCCTCCTCTCCTCCTCCAAACCTTCCTCATTGTCTCACTTAATCTTTCTCGTCCTCAGTCTTCTCCTTTCTCCATACCTCCACAGCCAACTCCTCCTCTTCCTTTTCTCCTTCCTTCTTCGCCTCTTCTATAGCAGCTCTTATTCCTATAGCTCCTCTGTTCCTCCTCTGTTCCTCCTCCTCTTCCTATTTCTCCTCTTCTTCCTCCTCTTCTTCCTCCTCTTCTTTCTCCTCTTCTTCTTCCCCTCCTCCTCCTCTTCTTCCTCCTCTTCTTCTTCCTCCTCTTCTTCTTCCTCCTTCTCTTCTGTCCTCCTCCTCTTCCTCCTCCTCCTCTTCTTCCCCCCTCCCCTCCTCCTCCTCTTCCCCTCCTCTTCTTCTTCTTCCTCCTCTTCTTCCTTCTCCTCTTCTTCCTCCTCCTCCTCCTCCTCCACCTCCTCCTCCTCCTCCTTTACACTATTTAAAAAAACGCACAATCCAAAACCCGCTTACACATAATTATATCTCCAAGCTTCAGTCGAGTTACATATTATATAATTACCCCCAATGAACTGCAATTCTTCTACACGCAGCATGGTTAACAAATACATAGAGCAATATGGAAATGTTGAAAACTCAAATTAGACCATTATTCCCAATATGCATATAACTTATCTATACTCATGCAGTACTGTTATATATCGATATATAATATATATAGTCATTGTCATATGCATCTATAAGTATATATATATACCTCTTAACATTGTACACACATATATGTAAATATATATGTACGCGTATATATATATATATATATATATATATGTATATATGACGATGAGTCATATTCGTCCATCCGGAAATGAGTAATTCATCATCGGTTCGTTCTTGTCAACCACCGTTGATGATGTTCAGAGATTCAACCAACAGATCCCGCTGAACCCCATCCCTACCCTACTCACCCCCACCACAGACCCACCCCACCCATCCACCGCTCTACACAACAGGACCCAGCAACGGCGGTTCCCTGTTCTGGACAGGTGCCCGACACATTGCAACAGTATCATATAAAATTATATTAGGGACTACTTTGCATATATATATATATATATATATATATATATATATATATATATATATATATATATATAAATATACATAATATATATAATATAATGTATATATATAGAGTGATACAGATGAGAGAGATATATATATATATATGCATGATGTCACGTTATAGCGTTCTCTGTCTGCATGCATGGTTGGTTGTCTGTGTCTGTCTGTTTGTCTGTTTGTTGTCTGTTTGTATATATATATATGTATGTATGTGTGTGTGTGTGACTGTGTGTGTGTGTGTGTGTGTGTGTGTGTGTGTGTGTGTGTGTGTGTGTGTGTGCGCGTGTGTGTGTATATGTGGAGGGTAGGGTGTGGGGACTGGGTGGGTGGAATTGGGATCGGATGGGTTGGTAGGCGGTTGGCTTGCATGTGTGTGTTAAAATGAGGTATTAACTGTTGTGGTTGCATTGGATTTTCGGACAGTTGTCGGTTGCGGTTGGTCCAGGTAAGACCCCAATTAGTATATCTGTTGCATAGTTAGTTGCTTATGATGCCATCCCTATAATACGGACGGAAGGAAGGACGGAAGGAAGGACGGAAGGACGGACGGATTGACGGAAGGAAGGAAGGAAGGACGGAAGGACGGGCGGAAGGAAGGAAGGAAGGAAGGAAGGACGGAAGGACGGAAGGACGGACGGATATACGCCTCGGTTGTTATGATTGGGAGTCCTGCACTGGTGATTTTCTCCTCAATATAACAGAGAATGTTTCGAAAACATTTGTGACGATAGCTAAATGAAAAGAGCGACAATGATGTTGGCCGGGAATTTACCTAACCTCATCTAATCTAATCTAATCTAATCTAATCTAATCTAATCTAATCTAATCTAATCTAATCTAATCTAATCTAACCTCATCTAATCTAATCTAATCTAATCTAATCTAATCTAATGACTTTAATACCCAGTTATTGTGACCTACTACAGCGCTTTTGTAAGTTACAGAAAGTGTCCTTACCCACATGTCTTATACTCTTGTTCTTGTCTTGTCTTTAGCCATCTTCGATCCGAAGTTTGGCCGCACCCTGAACTGTCTGCTTCCAGATGACTCTGTTCTCCGTTGCTTTCATCAATTACATGTTTAAACCCGTCCAAGATCTTATATTCTCAATCCAAGTATAGTTCTTGGTCTTCCACGTGTTCGCGTTCCCGCTGTTGTGCCCTGCGTTATTTCTTTCTCCAAGCAGTCTCCCACTTTCCTCATAGTGTGACCAAAATATTTCAACTTCCTTGTTTTTATGGTACTTAATAGTTCTCGCTCAATTCCAATCTACTCTTTTAGCCATTCGTTTGTTCTCCTCGCCGTCCAGGAAACCCTTAATATCTGCCTCAGCCCTCTAAATTTCAAACACCATTTATCCTCTTTGCATCATATTTCTTGACTGTCCATCATTTGCAGCCATATATGTTGCAACCGGCCATATCAACGACTTCATGAGTCTTGTTTTTGTTATCACCGATATACCATGACTTTTCCAGATGTTTTTCAACGATGCCATTGTTCCTTTTCCCTTGCCTAATCTTGCCTTGATTTCCTTACTGCAATCCGCATCCTCTCTTATTCTTATCTAATCTAATCCTCGGTTCGAATCATGGGTCTTATAAGTTACGGAATTCTAATGTCAATATTCGGTCAACTACAAATTCGTTGGGTCGTCTGTGCACTTCTGAACTTTGCAACGAAGTCAATCTCAAAAGGAAGTTCTACTGCATTGTATTGTATGTATTGTACAAGTGCGTGATTAACAGTCGCCTGAAAACACGCAGCTCTTGCCATGATCTTCCTAGATGTTGATGAAAATCATACACAATGATTGATGACCGTTTTAGCGCAAACGTTTAAAGCGTCATCTTCCGATATATATAATTATACATAATTATCCCTCAACAGTAATTATCACCGTTGGTGGCGAAAAATATGCGGATACATGTACAGTATAGGCCTATAGGTCTATAGATAAATACATACATACTTACATGAATGCATACACATATATGCAAACATACACACATAAATACAAACATATATACATACATACACACATGCACATACATACAGATACAACGTTTATCGTTAGAATGTTGTACTCATATTGAAAGTTGATTGTTAATAATAATAATAATAATAATAATAATAATAATCTTTTCTTCATTGAAGCGTCTGACAAACGCACTCCTCTCTCTTTCTCTTTCTCTTCTTGTCTCCGTTTCTCCTCTCTTTCTTCTTTCATCATCATCCACTGCATCATCATCTCCATAGACATAAGTCCAGACGGTTTTTCAATAACCTTTTCCACAACACCGCCGACAGCACCTTCTTCTTCTGCTTCTTCCTTAAGCCAGACTTCAGCTAGCGCTTCTAACATGTCTTCACGTGACATATCTTCCAGTTGCTTTTCTTCAAAACCAGCCTTTAACAAGCGCTGTTTTAATCTTTCAGAAGACATCTTCTTCAGTTCTGCTTGTTTTTTGACACTTAATTTCTCCATCTTACTTCTTTACTTCAGTGCTGTCCTTTCTGGAAAACACGAGTTTTCTTTTGTGTTTGAAGTATTGGGGATTGTTCTTTGTTTGATAACAACCAACTTTTATACCTTTGTCGTTGAGGCTTTCGTTGTCGTCAATTTACCAATGATTCAAATGCGTATTCACCAGTCGACGTTGTTTCGAATCCCAGACGTTGTTTCGAATCCCAGACGTTGTTTCGAATCCCAGACGTTGTTTCGAATCCCAGACGTTGTTTCGAATCCCACCGCTGCTGCCACCAAATATGTCACCAACTCTTCTTCTTTCTTTGTTGTGACCTACCTCAAGAACTTTCCTTATCTCTACATATAAATTTCTCAACGTCTTCTAACTGTTTAAGAATTAAATTGACACAGTTCTTTGAATGTTTCTTTCTTTCTTCAAACACAGTTTAATAACAACAAACTCAACTCTTGCCTTAAAACAACTGTACTACACTGTATAGTTCAAATTCACTGTCATCAGCAGTTTCTAAGTTTGGCGCGCTAACTGCACGTGTAAAACAATCTACCGTCAGCCAATGTTTAGGCTACTTTAGGCCAAGCGCCCACGAGCCGACAGCGCAACTAAGGCCTAAGACTAAAACGCTTAACAATCGATACACATTATATATATATCAACCTAAAGAACACCTGTGCTCATTATATATGCAAAACATTTGTTCACAATGATTGATGACCGTTTTAGCGCAAACGTTTAAAGCGTCATCTTCCGATATATATAATTATACATAATTATCCCTCAACAGTAATTATCACCGTTGGTGGCGAAAAATATGCGGATACATGTACAGTATAGGCCTATAGGTCTATAGATAAATACATACATACTTACATGAATGCATACACATAATGCAAACATACACACATAAATACAAACATATATACATACATACACACATGCACATACATACAGATACAACGTTTATCGTTAGAATGTTGTACTCATATTGAAAGTTGATTGTTAATAATAATAATAATAATAATAATAATAATCTTTTCTTCATTGAAGCGTCTGACAAACGCACTGCGCTGTACATTTACATGCTATGCAATTTAAATCTTAACTACTAACAGAACAGACAGCCTGCAATACAACGGCGCTAATAGCAGCCTACAAAGCATATATCCGCCCTACGGGACTCGAACTCGGTACCTCTCGCTCTCTACGCCAGATGTTATCCAATGCGCTATCGGGCATTAAGATGTTAAGATGTATGTACACCAGAGTGCGGATATGCAATTGGTTTAATAAAGAAAATACTCACTTACTTACTTACTTACTTACATACACACATACATAGATGCACACATATGCATACAGCATATACACGCAAGTATCGAAACATGCATAAATTTCTTATTGACAACATATAATATGGGGTCATTGTACTACATAAGTATCTAAATCACATTCGAAAGTAATGGAATTATTGCGCAAAACAATCGAAAGCAATGGAATTACTGCGGCAAACTGGTTTGAAAATATAGGATTTTCTCAGCGTATTTTCCAGAGGTTTCTGGTTCGCGGCTGCCCATCAGAAGTCGCGCGTCCACGTCGCGCATGCGCCGCTGCGTCGTAGCCGCGCCGTCGCGTAATTAAAATACGTTTTATATGTATGGAAAGCCTAAGACCATTTTATCTGATGCTACAGTGGATAAAAACTGCAAGGCATTTTAGCTCAAATTTGACGCAATGTTTTTCAAATTGTGAGGTTTTCCAAATTATTGTACAGTTTGGAGGTGTTCCGATGGCATGTCTCTAAAAGCGCCGTGTGTGATCTAGCAGTCCTGCTTACCCTGGGAGTAATTCTAATGTTGCTTTTTAAGCGATTCTGCTGTTGAAGGTTGTAGGCCTATGTGAGGTCGTCCATTAACTATGCCAACAAAATAGGGGGGGAGTGGGTTTGGAAAGTTTGACAGTTGTTGACAAGGGGAGGGAGGGTTCGGTACAGTTTGACGTCAACAAATTTTTTTTCCAATGAATCAACACAGACCATTCAATATGGTAGCGAAAACATTAAATAATGCTAAAATGTATAAAGTGCTTAATTAACATTAATGTTTAATATATATATAATTTCGTTTATTGAAAATAGAAAGTTGACAGACCGCAACTTCTCACATAGAAGAAAAAAAGGGAAAATAGCTATAATTATTAGTGTTATCGTCAGATGTACTACTAAAAAAGGCGGTAATTAACTAAACTCATACATTTTTAAGTTCGAGATTGCATTTTATAGTGTAAAATATTTTTACAAATTATTCTACATGTATTGAGCCATTGTGTTTCTTTTTGTAGGGGGGTTCTGGGAATGTTGATATAATTTTTAGGGGATCCGTCAATGTTTTACAGTTGTTGACAAGGGGAGGGGGTCAAAAACTGCCTAAAATTTGTTGACATAAGTAATGGACGACCCCTGTAGCTGTTTTCTTGTGTTAGATTAGACTGGATTAGCTTTGATAAGACTAGGGTATGGCTTCAATATAGCATCCATGCAAGATAACAACGTAATCATTCCTAACCAAGTTTTCAGCTAACTTGTTTAGTTTAGTTTAATTTTAATTTAATAAATTTTACGGTACTGCTCTGTATTCAGTACACATTTCTTACATAAAAAATCAAGTTCTAAACTTGACTTGCTATGAAAGACGAACAGAGTTGGTTTTCCATACAGACCAACCGTAGTTTGGCTTGCCATACTATCAGATACTATTCTTTGATTGCAGGAAATAGTCCCCTACACGTGAATCGTTTAATTAAGTTTTAAATAAAACCAGTTTGGAAGTTGTTTGAATGTATATCCGACCATCTATTTCATCGCCATCGTCAGTGGTATGTATTAAGTATATATGTGTAAGTAGATGGTGAGTTGCTGTTTAACGGCACTGGGGGGCCCGATAGCGCATTGGATAACACACTGGCATAGAGAGCGTGAGGTACATGCTTTGTAGGCTGCTATTAGCGCCGTGTATTGCAGGCTGTCTGTTCTGTTAGTATAAGTTAGTTAAGATTGATGTCTTCTGTCTTTTGTGTTCTTGTGAATTGTTTCAATTGCATAACATGTAAATGTACAGCGCAGTGCGTTTGTCAGGCGCTTAATTAAAGAAAAGATATTATTATTATTATTATTATTATTATTATTATTATTATTATTATTATTATTATTATTATTATTATTATTATTATTATTATTATTATTATTATTATTATTATTATTCACAACATAGATGATTAGCGTCGCCTTTCTCCTTTACCCCTTAGAGGCTCGCAGGCCCTAAGCACAGTGTCTATACTGTGCACTGCCTAATCATCCTATAATGGATAATACGGTCATGCTCTTTATAGCGTGGTCCTGTCTGCTATATCGCAACAAAGAGCGAAGTGCCCAAACATCCGGAATCTTCTATAGTTTCGATCATCTCCGACATTGGGGTCCGTACAGTGAGTCTGAACATTTCTGCATTCCTGCATTTTTGCTATGCGTAGTATAAGGAAGTTGCCGGATTCTCCGCGTGCACCATTCTTGGATGGTTTCTTTCTTCTCTGTGAACTTCTAGGTTTCAGCTCTGAGCTCCATAACAGAACACAGCTAGTGAGTTAGACCTATGTTATAGCAGACGGATTTTCGTGTCCAGCCGAATATTCGTGCTCCGGAATCCCCGATTAAGACTGCTCGAGTATACCCTCTGGCCCCTCGCAGCTCCCATCAGCCTCGACGTTCGACCCAAGGCAGGTGAACCATCTGGACCGTTCCTTCTATTTACTATGTAGGCCTATAGAAAGTATTTTAACTTGGTTTCGATATACGTCAGCAGTTTTGTGAATACTGCAGTACGCAGCAGGCTCATAGGCCTTATAGGCTTATAGGACTTATAGGCTTATAGGACTTATAGGCTTATAGGACTTATAGGCCCACATAAACAAAGAAAAGCCTAGAAATGCAGGCACGTGCCAATAGTCTACGTATATAGGCCTGTTAAGTGCATGGCAAGTCACCTGATATCATCAGAATCTAAACATATTTTGTAAGTGTAGCCTACTGTCTAAACAGTGTAATACGTAATTTGTAATTGAAGTCTATCTATACAATCCTGCTAACATGCACACACACACTCCCACACACACACACACACACACACACACACACACACACACACACACACACACACACACACACACACACACACACACACACACACACACACACACACACACACACACACACACACACACACACACACACACACACACACAAACAAACAACCTGCACACAGACCTACACACGCACACGCACAAACACACACTCATACACACAAACAAACAAACAACCTGCACACACACACATGTATATATATATATAAGTTTATATAAATATGTTATGTATACATAAACTGTACATGTATAACGAATAACAATAATGCATGTACATTCATATTATAGGCTTGTTCGGATAAGCGTAGTCAATGGTTATGTGTGGTTTAAGCTGTATAATAGACAAACAAAACTATTGCGTCGTACACGCGTGCTTTATAAGGAAGTCGGGCTTATATTCTAGTAAGTAAGATCCCATGTCCAGTTCAGTTTCGTAATTTGCGTTGAGCGGTGTTTAGATGCATTTGTGCGTTATTGAACAGCTTTTACTTCAGTTGACTGATTCTACTCACATGGTGTTTAAAGAAATCGTAATTGTTAACTTCCAAAATTAAAGCGATATATGCTTCAAAGCTAAACGCAGGGCACCAGCTTATTCACCAGCGCTTCGTCGTATCAGAGTTGTTATCATCCGAGTCTGTTATTTGCAAATATCGTTTCGAAAAGGTCGGTTTTTTCTTTATCTTCGATCCACGTTATCACGGTATTTTTTTATCCAAAGTGCGGTTCCCAGTTTATAAAACATTGCTCTCCGGGCAACCACAATATTTGTATCGATCCTAACTTCCCAGACACTTATCGTTATTGATTATCTATTTCTGGTTATATACAACTCGAACTGTTCATGATGAACGAGAGTTTCCAGTCATTAGTTGGGTAACATATAATAAATAAAAGAAATTGAAATAATGACTAAATAGAATCTCGGCATTTGAGAGGAACAAATAAAAGAAAATTATCAACACAATAAAAATGAAACTAAAATTTTTACAATGAAACAGATCAAGTCAAAACTACTGAATGTATGGATTAAAGTATAACTTAAACAAATAAAATAAATGAAATATATTAGGCCTATAGTTATTAAAACGAAAAAGTGCAATAAAATAATTGTTCCTTCTTCCTAGTAGGCTTTGTCAAGCTGTATAGAATCTCGTTGAAATAAATAGTGTCCGAGTATTAAAGAGAAATAAATAAACTATTAACACAAATAAATGATTTAATTTTAATTAATTTTAATTAATTTAACTTAATTTTATGACAAACAGCAATGATTAAACCAAATTTGCTAAAATTACATAAAATTATGATTGCTTATTAAGCTGAAATAACGTACAATAATTCTTTCTATCTTATCTTGTGAATGCAGTGTATTCTTAGTCTAGTTCCTCCCTCTAGTTCTCCTTCCCGTTAACGCCATGTCAATTGTTCAGTGGTAGTTACAGAGGAGGTGTGCAAAGTAGCTTAACCTGTTGTCACAGCTCACTGCGTATAATACTTTGTTACAGGTACCAGTTATTGCTGTGGTACTTATAATATTTCACTGGTTTGATGTACATGATCTTCGTTTGTTACAATTCAAACTGACACATCTATTCTATTCTATTCTATTCTATTTATGGACTTATAAAGCGCCTCTCGCAGTACAACCTAATCAGAAGCGCTTCCAGTGCGAAGGGCCCCTCGAAAAAGAAAAGTCTTAAGAGAACGAGCAGAAACAGTGGTACCTCCAGATAACATTACAGCACGAGTTAAAGCAGGGAGGTCATTCCACAGCAAAGGTCCAACGGAGGCATAGGCACGATGCTGTGCTGTGGCAGTCCGAGACCTCGGAACTAGAAGGTCATGATGGTCAGAAGAGCGGAGAGGACGTCCAGAGGTAGCTGAGATAGGCCGTCTCATAAGATCACAGAGGTAACGTGGAGCTTGACCTAAAAACGTTTTACACGTAAGAAAAAGAATTTTAAACTGAATTCGAGCAGTTAGAGGAAGCCAATGAAGGTCTTGAGTCATGAAAGTCGAAATATGGGAGAAACGAGGTAGGCGGGCAATTAAACGAGCAGCAGAATTAAGTACTGATTGCAGTGGAGCCAGGCGGAGTTTTGGTAGGCCCATAAGTAACGAGTTACAGTAGTCAATGCGAGAACAGACAAAGGCATGAACCATGGAAGAAAAAATCGGCGAGGGGACAGATCGTCGAATGGCACGTAGACGCCGCAAGTGATAAAAACTGGACCGAGAGAGATTAGAGATATGTGCAGAGAAAGAAAGAGTACTGTCAAGAGTAACACCCAGGTTACGGACATTTGTCGAGAAAGTAAATTGAGGGAACTGCTTGGCAAGTAAATCGTAATCAAGTTTAATTAGCTGTTGGCGAGTGCCAAGCCAGATCAATTGAGTATATTGCACTTTTTTGGTTTCACATTGTAACCAATTATACAGTGACCTGTTAGTGTACTTTTTGTATGATTATATTACATCGCAGTATAATTACAATTCATAGCATGAACGGATGATCACAAGTTATTACAGGAGTCGAATTTAACTGTTTGGCAGCCATGCAAGGCGCCCATCACGTCCTACTGCTTATTTTACCAACGCCATCTGGCGAATGAAAGGATGAGTGGACCTTTGGGAGGGTAGCGGTAATGGACCTCGCTTCCTCCAGCTGTTCACGCCAGTGACATTACCTCTATGAGTCTATGTTGATTGTGTTAATGTGTTAGTTGTGATACTTGCAAATTAATTGGTATGTAAACGGTTCGTAGAATTAGGAGACCCGGTTAGCGGGACGATAATTATGTCTCGTCTGGTTTCACATTGTAACCAATTATACAGTGACCTGTTAGTGTACTTTTTGTATGATTAGTGAACAATAAAGTACTTTTGATTTGATTGGATTTGATTTTTTAAACTATTTACAGACAAAGAACGGACTGACAGGAGAAGATGAAATCCTCGGATGAATGTTTTGACACTGATTCTCTCCTCAAGGACCTCGTCGAAATCATCGATGAATCCCCAACAGCCTGTACCACTACTTCCGCTTCCGCCGCTCATCTCTACCTTAACTGGCCAACGGGAAATGAGGTCCTGATTCCACCGATCGCTGATTGGCCGGCCACAATGCACCAACCGGAAGTGCCTGGCAGACAACCGGAAACGGAAATAGCGACGTGGAGTGGAGCGACAGGAAGTGACGGCACTGTCGCCTTGCACGATTATACAGGCGAGTTCTCTGCAGGTGCAGGGGTTACAACGAACAACCCGGCGACGTGGGAGGCAGTCTTCGAGACGGAACCGGCGGCTCCTTTGACATCTCTTTGTCTTTTACCGCCCGAACGCTTTGATGTTAACCGTCTGATCTCAGTTCCTAGTTTCGTTGCTCCTCCAGCAACCGATAACCATGGCGACAACGTTGTCATGACAACTCAGGGCATTCTTCTGCATAACGCCGATCCATGTGATAAACTAGATGACTCTTTGGACGTCCTTGACCTCGACATTGACCTTGACGCTGGACGCCCCTTGGACATCCGGTCAGCGACGCCATCGTTTGCCCTCCTGACATTGAACCAGTCCGAGGTTTGGTCGATCGCCTTAGCAGGGTCCAGTCAAAATGTCGCTACGCCGTCAGTTATACAGCTATCGAGTCCAGCCCTTCCGCTCAATGTCGCCCAACCGCTTCGAGGAGTTACCTCGGAGATGGAGTCCAGCCTAGAAGACGTAGGGTCTGGTAAAAATCGCCTCTGTTCAAGGTGCCTCTCAGACTCGGAGGTCCAGCTGACTGGCAAGGCTTCGCCGCTCTTGATAAGGCAGGGATCGAAGCGACAGAGGAAGGGAACGGTGACCACAAGAGCTCCAGGGGTTCGAGGAAGAAGCACGAGCGAGGCTGGACCGTCAAGTACGACGAACACGGAAGACGTAAGATATAGTGATTGATACATTGATTTATATGATGATTGATTTATTGTTTGATACATTGTTTGATACAGTGATTGATACAGTGATTGATATCGTGATTGACAGCGATTGATGTATTATAGGATTATTGAATTATTTGCCAATAACCCAGCCGATCGATCTAACCATTGAATGCTGATTTGAATTCTGTTTGCAGGCGGATGTGGACGATTTCCGGTTGCACCGTAGACGTGAGCAGAACAGGAGAGCAGCTCGAGTCTGTCGAGAGAGAAAACGAGCCATGTCAACATCTATGGTCAAGGTTCACACTTCTCTCTCTCTCCAATCGTTCAGAAGTTTCGATTAAATCTTTAGATAAGTCTAGTTTGATAAATAAACAGCTTAAATAAATAAACAGCTTAAATAAATAAATAGCTTAAATAAATAAATGGCTTAAATAAATTTCTTTAAAGTGTCCTACTAAAGCGTATGCTATTTTCGGAGCCGGTCTAAAAGTACCTGATGTTAATTGTCTTAGGCATGTGCCTAAAACTTCGTAATAGTGTCCGTAGTTTTAGAAACATATGCTTATATATGTTCATAGTCTTTGGCTTGTTTTGTAAGTTATTTATAGTCTTTGGTGTGCGCGTGTGCGTGCGTGCGTGTGTATGTATGTGTATATGTGTGTGTGTGTGTGTGTGTGTGTATTTTTGGTAGTCTGACAGCCAAGTAAACTACACAAGTTACTCAAAATGAGTGAATTAGTCAATAAAAAATAATAACTCACAAAGCAAACCCTTTAAAAACGCGTGGCGCAATCATCCTGCATCTCTTTAGTAGGCCAAATAACTACGTGTTTAAAACAGAGTTTAAAATGTACTTGCTATGTAGGCCTACATTTTGGCATTATCTATAGCACTGACTGTTAATTTGTGTAAATTATAATTCTATAATCGACGAAGTATAGCTTCGATTGCATTGGAATCATTGGAGCCCAGTGGCGGCGCCAGAGCTATACAATTTCAGCAGGTCGCGTCAGGGTCATGGGAGTTATTCAGCAGGTCGAAGAAATTAATGTTTGAGTTTTACGCATCAAGCAGCATAACTTATATATATATATTATATATATATACATGTATATATAACAAAGAAAATTATTATTGAACGCTTATAGCCCACGTGTTGTAGCATATTCAAATAAATTTAACAGAATTCAGCATTAAAACGTTAAACGTTAGTTACTTTACTAGATTTGGAAGTACTGATGAGCTACTCAGAACATAGTGAACATATAGCCTATGCTAATAAAACGCAGGAGTCGCATGACCCACGTTTTCAGCATTTACAGAAACATCGTTTAACTCCTGCAATTGGCTAGCATTATTATCGTTCAGAACTACACCAACGTCGGCATAGGCTAACAGTCATATCATTCTGCTTAACGTTTTCCCTCCAGATTTATTTCCAAAGAAATCTTCAATATTGCAGCGGCTCATTGTTATTTATTCATTTCTTTGCTAATGTGTGATTATAACGTTGATGCGATTCGTAAATTCTGCCCTATTTGACAAAATCTCCACTCTTGATATCCCAGACCAAATCTATAACTGGCTAGTTGAATAACATCTCGAAAGCTCACACCTCACTGTATTCAAAGGTTACTCTTCATCTCTCCTCCCAATCAATGCTAGTATAGTTCAAGGTTCTGTCTTAGGACTTGCCAACTTCTCCATTACTGGTTCAGACCTGCACCCTGCTCAGCCCCTTAATCTTATGTTCAAATTTGCAGATGACACCTCCTTACTGGATCCTCTCAAGCTCATACTATTCCATCTGAACCGCATTTAATCTCTACCTGGGCTTCTGCCGATAATCTTACCTTAAATAGCTCTAAATCTTAAAAAATGATCATTTTCCGCCCTCGACACCAATGTGACCCTCCTCCTCCATTACCTAGTATTACCCGAGTTAAAACTTTGAAAATACTGGGTGGTCATCCTGCAAGATAATCTCAAACTCACAGCCCATATAAGCCACCTCACAGCAACTTGCTCCTCCTCTTTTTATGCGATCAGAGAACTCAAAACTCATGGCCTTTCTTCCTCATCCATCCATAATGTAACCAAAGCCACTATACCGTTGCTAAACTTCTATAGGCTTTGCCTCCCCATCCTGGTGGAGTCTTACCCTGGCTTCCGATAAAGAGTGTCTGGAAAACTCCTAAAAGAGCCAAATGCTATGTTACCTAGAACAATCCTTTCCAACAGTCTCTGAACTTGCAAATACAGCCGATGCGAAAGTCCTATAATAATTAATAGGTCCTTGATTTTTGACGTAACGGCGGAAAAACTATGTATAATCATTTCAATTATTGTAGAGTTTACAACATAGGCTTCTGTTGGCATAAACGTTTAAATGTCGTTTAGATCTAATAATTGCAATAGTGATCCTATGGGACAGATGTTGATGTTTTAAATGAAAAGAAGTTATTAAAAATTCCAAAGAATTTTAAGCAGGTCATTAAGCAGGTCGGGAGCAAAAATAAGCAGGTCAAATGAGTGAAATGACCTGCTGGGACCTGCTGTAGCGCCGCCACTGTTGGAGCCAGAGTTTAAAGACGTCTTATTAGGCGGTAGTCCGAGTACCAAAAATATCATTTTTCGTTCATACTTTCACTTGGCACAATGGAATTTTAAATGCATATTTGCATATTATTGAACTGTTTACATTTCATTTTCCATCAACGAAAAGTTGCACATTTTTGAGAAATCAATTTTTATAGTTTAATTATTTTTTACTGTAAGGTACTTACTTATTTTACGCAATTTTCGAACTTGGGTTCACTTTTAATCATTATCAAGATGATTTCAGTCTTCCGTTTTAGTACGCTAGATTTATAAACAAATTCTATTGGAACCTTAGAAAAATTATGACAACCATATAACTTTAAGAATTTGTTCATAGATGTATATACTTTGTAAAAAAAGTGAAGGATACACAAATTTTCGACCGTTTACTGTGTTTTTTTGGGCAATTTATTGTAACTGTTGTTGATGTCCGGTGGTAATGGAGCGCCGCTATATATGGCCACCTTACCGTTGGATTTAATGAGAATGTTTTCGACGGAAAATATGTTGATGTAGGCTTCGGTTTTCTCAGACCGTTGGAATTAAACTAGGTTCATGAAACGTTTAATTGAAGCAAGCGTCCATTGGGTAGGCCATACTCCATGCTGCCTGACCTCTTGGGGATTGTATGCTAGCCTACCACTTCTGTTTGGTGTTTGAGTGGATGTAGCTCAATGCGGACTTAATGAAATGCATTAGGTTTTAGTTTGTCTGTTGATAAAATCCTCAGATTTAAACATTCGATTATGAAAACGTTTCAGGATAATTCTACTGCAGTGCATGCGTAATCAGTCCCAGGCATGGATTTTGTCGTTGATAATGTTGACCACAACATAAGGACTTTGGATGGTTTAGGGACCTTTTACAGTATCTGTAACTGTTGCACAGAGGTGCTTTTGGTAACACACGTAGAGTGAGTAGTTTGGAGAAGCCTATCAAGGCATGTGAAGCGATACAAAACAAGTGTGTTACCACTTTGCTCATTCTATGGGATGGGCATAAAGGTGTAAATCTCCAGGCCTTCCGATCACTACAGGGACCTATTACGATGCCTGAAATAACTAATCTTAATTTGCTGTGGCACGCAGTCAGCTCACCCCATGAAACTATGAATGTACGTCTAAACATTGAAACACCAAATATAATATTTTATAATATTTGATCAACCACTGTATGTAAAAGCTGTCGAAATTGCAATGACAGCACTTTTGGACATTGTTGTGCACCTGGGTGCACTTATGTTTCACACACTTATCTGTTTCAAGAACCAGGATGTTTGATCTGAAATTACTCTTCCAGCAACCGAACAATGACAAGGTGTTTGCTAATGAGTGCAATCCACTCGAATCTGAAGCCTTTCTCGCTTAAAAGTGAACTTTTGCAGAAATTGAATAAAGTGTTGTCGGAGGAATCTGGCAAAGCTCGACTTTGGCTTCTATAGGCCTACATGAGATGCATTGAACTGGTAAAGCTGTTTCTGTTAGCTGAGTGAACGAGCAATTTCTTAGTACACCTTCATGCTGTGCATGGTATGTTAGGTCTCTTTGCTGCAACTGACCACTTGAACGATGCAAAGTTGTACGAGCAGTTGCTGCATGGCCATCAAAGCTTAAGGTGCTCGGATCGCTTTTGGGCAGGTTTATCTCTTGACCTTATCATTGAGCAGTCTATGATGAGAGCTGTTAAAAGCCATGATGACTTAAGGAGAGACATAGTCCCTTCAGATTTTCAGACAAGAACAAACTGGTTAGCCTCTCATCGGGTGTCATTGTGTCTGCCAAATGCCAAGGTATGGTCTGTAACCATCAGGCATGGTAACTTATGATGTGGCAGATGAAATTAGATTTGAAGCTCATAAGAAATAGGACAACAAAAGCTTTGTGGATGTTTCATTTATGAAGACTGGCCAGGCGAAGACAATGTCTCAGATGACTAGTTTATGTTCTGTTGAATATGGGACAACAGTGTGCAAGGATGTTTTAAGTATGGTCTGATGTTTACCCAATAAAATCAGAGTTGTTTCGCAATTTTGCATTTGGCTTAACCAAGCAAATATGCCACCATTTGCTCAGTATGTTGTCAATGGTGGATGTCTTGTACACAAAGTGAGGTGGAATCCAAAAATGAATCTATGCTATATTCTCCCTTTGTTCTTGACTCTCGTAAGTAGGTTTGCCAGAGGAGTGCATGTAGTGTTTGATGGGTATGCTTCAGGACCTTCCATTAAAGACCATGCACATGCACAATGTGTTGGAAAGGCTGAACAGGTTGGACCTGAGAGACAAGTTGACATTCACACCAAGAATATCAGACCAAAAGAACCATTCCTAGCTATAAACAGCCAAATAAGAAGTCTTTCATTGTCTTGTTAATGCATTATTTGCAAGAGAATGGCATTGCAGTCCATCAAGCACCTGGAGATGCTGATACTTTGATTGTGTCAGTGGCTTTGGACTGTAATAGGCAGGGTAACAGACCTGTAGCGGTGTTGGCAGAGAATACAGATATATATGCATTGCTGCTTTATCATAGAAGTCCAGATATGTCTGAGTTGTACTTTGTGTCCAAAGAAAGGCAGGGCTGGTCAAATGGTAGTAGGGTAATGCATGAGCATCAGTTCCGTGCAGTTTAGGATAGGCTGCAATGCCTGCAATGTATGCTGGTCATTCATTCATTCGGTGGTTGTGATACCATGTCTGCTGTTTTTTATCTGTGGTAAAGGTAGTGTGTTTATTAAGATAGCCACAGGAATTGTGGGGCATGGTGGTGTGGGGTATGTTCGGTACCTTGCTTTACGGGTTCGAATCCACCTCAAGCCGCCGCGTAGGGACTCGCAATTGCTCATGCGCTTCGGCGTGAAACTCCGATTCAGTGTCCGCACTGTAATCGGGAGCGCCTCTAAGTAGAAATCTTGAAGGGGTGCTATAACAAGTGCTCATACATACATACAAACATACACACAAATTGTTGTCGAGGGCCAACAATTAAGGGCACGCTGTTACAAACAGTTTTATTGAAGTCCTTGGCCCAGGAAACATAGGTGTGAGAGAAAAATTTCTCTGCTATCATCAGAAATGCCACACTTAAGATTTTCAGGAGTGGCCCTGAATTGTTGTTGAGGGCCAACAATTAAGGGCACACTGTTATAACAGTTTTATTGAAGTTCTTGGCCCAGGAAACATAGGTGTGAGAAAAAAAATTCTCTGCTATCATCAGAAAGGCCACACTTAGCAACTGTTAAGATTTTCAGGAGTGGCCCTGAATTGTTTTCGAGGGCCAACAATTAAGGGCACAATGTTATAAACAATTTTATTGAAGTTCTTGGCCCAGGAAACATAAGTGTGAGAGAAAAATGTCTCTGCTATCATCAGAAATGCCACACTTAAGATGTTCAGGAGTGGCCCTGAATTGTTGTTGAGGGCCAACAATTAAGTGCACAATGTTATAGACAGTTTTATT
>JACEVL010000498.1:175000-182500 GCA_020284085.1 Aporrectodea caliginosa | reverse complement strand
ACGACCTGCACCAGCTTGACCTCCTCCTCATCGCCTCCCACTTCCTCAACCCTGACCTCATCCCTCGCCCATCATCGCACTCTCACTTCCGATGACCTTATAACCTCTGACGACCCCATGACCTCTGATGACCTCCTATGACCTTCTCTCGGCGCCGCTACACGGACAGTATTATCGACAGAGTTAGGTTTACGAATGGTTGATTACGGACGGGATCTGTCTGTCGAAACCGGTTTCTGGTATTTGCAGAAAACCGTTCCGAGAAACGGGAACCGGTTGTAAAAGAAGGAAGTGAACACTCAGTCAGGCAGGGGATGAGACAGGATAGGATAGGATTGGATAGGATAGGATTGGATAGGGTAGGTATGTACTCGAATACACACATGCCTATATTATATACATAACAGTAATAATTATAATAATTATGATAATAATAGTAACAATCAATAATAATTAGTATTAAGTTATTACTATTATTCATATACAATAATAATAATAATATTAATATTAATAATAATAATAATAATAATAATAATAATTATTATTATTATTATTATTATTATTATTATAATTATTATTATTATTATAATTATAATTATAATTATAATTATAATTATAATAAATAATAATTATTATTATTACTCTTATTCTTATTGCTATTATTATCATTATTATTATTATCGGCATCATCGGCATCATTATTAGGATTATTGTCATTCATGTTTTGACTTGTGTGTTGTGGTTTTCCCTGTTTTTTCGTTTCACAATTGACCATAAACGGAAACCGGAATTCATTACTGGACAAAAGCCTATTTCAGGGAACGAGACTAACTCAGACAATTTGCGAACGCAGTTACCAACAGCCTGTGGATGCTTTCGTCGTACGTCCCGAATACGCACGAATCACACGCCCATGCGAATCAGGAACGCAGGGCGAGTGTATACGGCGTACACCCGAAATGAAATAACAGTTTACGAAATGCATATCTTGTTAGATCTTTTAAGTAACTTTACTGTTTGTTGTTTGACCGGTTTCAACAGAGGAAACTCGTTTGATATGCTAGGAAATTTGCTTCAACGTCTTGTCATACGTAAACTAAACTATACCAGTTCGCTCATCCTCCCATCTCGCCTGTTAATTTCACCTCTCCTTCGCTTGCACTCTCCTCTGCTACTGTCCACTCACAACTGAAAGCGAACTCTCCAATCGATCCTATCCTGATTCTACTCCTGCGCCACCACACGACCACCATCAACACCGATTATTACCGTAGCACAATGCTGTCTCCTCGGCTTGACGGTGACCTCCCGGATTCTGACCTGGCACCGGAACGGACCAACCAACCTGGACTTGATTTGATATAGCGCTGTTGTATAAGCTGGTCTCCCTGATACAGCTTTTCTTTAGCGCTGAGAAATTTACATTACATTACGTTATGTTACATTACATAACGACCAAGAATGCTGGCGTTTTATGTATCATATATTTGTTGGATCAATTTAAATTTTCTTTTCATTTAATGACGCTGTGTAATTACAAAGGTAATTAGCGTCGCCCTCCTCGTTTCTCCAGGCCTGCGACTGGCTCTACAACAGGTAGGGTTGTGGAGAAGATAAGAGTTGTTTTTAACGCTTACTTGAGCAATTTGTCGTTAATTAATATCTAGTGTTTATAGTGGCTTTTGCTGGTAACCACGGCCTTTGCCGTCGACCTGACCATAGGATATTTCGCTGCATATATATGATCTACCGATCCTATGGTATGATTATTTTATTTAATCCAACGTTTAACGTCGTCTTATGACATCAAACGCGTTTTGTTTGATTTATTTATAATCTTACTTGCGATCAATCATACCATATTTCACTATGGTATGATTGGATGGATCCACAGTTTAACGGCAGCTTATGACAACATTGGCCGTTGCCGCCGACAAAGATTAGTTTTTGGCATATTACAGCTCATGGTATGATTGATCGCAAGTAAGATTATAAATAAATCAAACAAAACGCGTTTTAAAGGTGTCGAATATTGTTGACTACGTTGTAGTTAATATCGAAGAGTTTAACGACCGTTGACGTCGACTTTACCCTAGGCTAAGGCTTGTACTGCTCCTCCAAATAATTCCACGATTGAACGCAAGTGAGATTAGAAATAGCAGAACTGAAACGCGTTTTAAAGGTGTCGAATATAGTTCAGTGCTTTGCAGTTAATATCCAGGGTTTATAGCGACATCTTGTGGCAGCATTCTGCGGTTTCTAATCGCCGACCTTACGATTGGTTGGTTAGTTGCTGTTTCACGATGCTGTGTCCCGACCCAGACCCTCCTCATTCCTCCAGTTTTGGGGCTGGCACCATCCGGAAACGTCAGTGGTGAAATTTATCTTTGTATGTAAGAAAAATCTGTGTGGTGGTCAACAGGATGCTTTTAACCCTCGGGCTACCAAGGGGGGTGGTTGCCACCCCCAGGTTTTTTTCATCTCAAACTTTTTCCGTATGGAATAAAAATTTGACCTTTAGGTAGCTGTAGGGGGTTCATTTACACACGTTTTGAGGTAAAATGTGAGATGATATCTCACACCGTTCAAAAGTTATACCCAATATACCCGAGGCACCAGGGGGTGGATACCACCCCCTAGATTTTCGACTATATCTTATCCGTCATTTAATATTAAGAGACACAAATTATACCATTCTATAGAGGGAATGTGGGGCTACATTTCTATGGTCACTGAGTTGACCTGAGACAACCGGAAGTGCTCAAAATAAATAATTATACGCGTAATATGCGTGAAAAATGGCTGAATGGAAGGACTCCCCCTTAGTTTTTTGTCTGTAGCGTATTCATTTGTCTTCCTGGAAGAGAAAACAAAGATACCATTCTTTAGAGGGAATGAAGGGCTTCATTTGCATACCTACATCTTTGTCTTTTGAGTACCGGAAGTGATCAAAATAAATAATAATACGCGTAATCTGTGTGAAAATGGCTGAATACAGCATTACAACGTAAACCGATATATATGTATGGATATATATGTATGGATGTACATTTATACTATATAAACATGTGTAGGGATGATTTTGTGTATCTTTTATACATAGATTAGTTTCAAAACACACATAATCTTATATTTGTTTATCCAAAAAGTACAAAATGTACGCAATAATATACAATATTGCTAATTAATGGGTTCCGTTGTTAAAAGTGATGTAATTTCGAGGTGCATTCACATAATGTACAACTAAATATACCATTCTGTGCAGAAATGAATGCTGAATCCAATGCTATATTACAAGTTATGATATGTAAAACCAAACACGAAATCCAGGGGGTGGTAACCACCCCCCCCTTGGTAGTAAGTGTTACAAAAAGCTTGGTAGCCCTAGGGTTAAACGGATATGTCTGAACAGTTTGTGAATTTTAAATAAACCTTGGCTATAAATCGATAGCATTGCTTGTTACAGTGTCTGACTGCAGAGCGTAAATGAGTGCAGGTTTATAGGCCTACAGCCATGATTTAAGACTATCCGTTCAATTTAGCTATTTCTAAACATATCGTCATTTTCATTTCGGGTTATTTCGTCACCCATGCCGAAATTACCGTACCCTGTGGGCATTTTCGGCATTTCAATGCCTTCACACTTCACATGTTATAGGACGAATTTATGAGAGCCGATTCACAGTTTGAAAGCGCCATTTCATAGCAGAGGGTTGTTGTAGCAAACTATGTAAACTTCAGTGGATCTTACAAATGTGATAACATTTGAAATATTCAAGAAATTGCTTGAGGTGCCGAAATTACCCCATTTTACCATATAATTTTATAAGAACTTAGTATGGAGTAATATCAGTCAGGTTATCAGTCAATCGGAGATTACTGTGTAGACAACATTCAACTAACTTTTATAAATTTTATTTCCTGTACTGTGCTGTTTATTTCTCAACTGATGACACTAAATAGTTACTTAAATAATTATTAGATGAGTCCTTGAAAGGACAGAGACAACGTAAGGGATATCAGACACAAATAAAATTTAAAAAAATAATAACAGACATTAAATAAATAACATAAAAAAATAAAAAAAACGGAAAAAACCTGTCGAAAAATAAAAAACGAAAAAACCACGCTTTTAGAAAAAAATAAAAAACCAAAACACGTTTTTTACAACTATGTTAAAAACCAAACGTTGAAATATCAGGTTTAGTTTTTTTTATGTTTTGCCACAAATTCTAAACTATGATTTCTTCTTATCAGCGGACTCCCTTACATATCAGATCTCAAATTCGTGTTAGTATCTCCGTGACCGTGACGAAAGTTCCATGGCGTTACGCTATAGAAAATTAATATGGTTTTAGTAAAGATCAAAGTGGGGGGCCCGATAGCGCATTGGATAACATCTGGCACAGAGGCGAGAGGTACCGAGTTCGAGCCCCGTAGGGTGGACATGCTTTGTAGGCTGCTATTAGCGCCGTGTATTGCAGAGAGCGAGAGGTACCGAGTTCGAGCCCCGTAAGGTGGATATGCTTTGTAGGCTGCTATTAGCGCCGTGTATTGCAGAAGGCGAGAGGTACCGAGTTCGAGCCCCGTAGAGGTGGACATGCTTTGTAGGCTGCTATTAGCGCCGTGTATTGCAGGCTGTCTGTTCTGTTAGTAGTTAAGATTTGTGTCTTCTGCAGTAGTGTAGTCCTAAAAAATGAAGTGGGGGAACGCCTGGATATTGAAGTAAGCAAAAAGTGCCATCTTGCAAGAATTTTGCATAGTGTGAGAAAAAAGTGGGGGACCGGCGTTCCCCACGTTCCCCCCACTACACCACTGGTCTTCTGTCATTTGTGTTCTTGTGAATTGTTTCAATTGCATAATTGTACACTGTAACCGGTTGCCATTTGTCAACCGGATTGTTTCAATAAACGAAAATGTTCATCAATCTGCTGTCGCCATCTACCGAATGAACGGGTAAATTTGCCCGTTCCTTAACACCTTTTTTAAGGCATTGCACAAAATTTATTTATAGAAATATCGGCGGACGTGAGACATTTTTCCACGTTTATTTTCACTTGTAGACAAAGTGAATATTTATTTTCTGTAGTCGACCAAGTTCGACAAATTTCTAAATAATATGGTAATTTATTTCGTTGCACCTAGCAGATGCAGGCCATGCAGTTATGGTACAACAAATTCTGGTGGACCCTGCTGTTCAGAACTGACGGATTCAGATCAAGAGTGTAACGACACCCTATGACAGCAAAGGCAGAAATAAGTTTGAACAGTTCTTACCATTCCTATAGTTATATTAACCTGGTTGCGCGACACTTTGTCTACAGACATTTCGTCTACAGACATTTAGCCTACTAGTGCATCTATATCAATTAGGGCTATTCAACAGAGGCCGCTTTCTTATAGTTTCGCTAAAACGTGCTAAATATTCTCAAGAATCCAGCTTCTAATTACTAAAAAGATCATTTTCATCAATCCAACTTCTGTTGAATGGAAATTTAGTTTCATCCATGCATCCAGCTTGGTTTCCAGCTTCTATTTTTTCGGGGAAAATTATTTCGATCAATCATGCAGCTTCTATTTCAACATAGGAATGTTTTCATCAATCCAACCTCCATTTTAAAGTGACATATTCCATGGCCTTAAGACTGCCCTGTTTGACCGAGGTTGGGCTGGGAGCGCTCCTCTATTAAAACTGGTCAAACAACAAACCTGAAGTTACTTAAAAGATCTAACAAGATATGCATTTCGCTCCTGTCTTGAAGGGGCGCTATATAAAACTACTGCAATAATAACAATAACAATAATAACAATAACAACAATAACAATAATAACAATAACAATAACAATAACAATAACAATAACAATAACAATAATAACAATAACAATAACAATAATAACAATAATAACAACAATAACAATAACAATAACAATAACAATAACAATAACAATAACGATAACGATAACGATAACGATAACGATAACGATACCGATAACAATAACAATAACAATAACAATAACCAATAACCAATAACCAATAACCAATAACCAATAACCAATAAACAATAAACAATAAACAATAAACAATAACAATAAACAATAAACAATAAACAATAAACAATAAACATAATAATAATAATAATAATAATAATAATAATAATAATAATAAAAACAAATAAATAATAAATAATAATAAATAATAATAATAATAATAATAATAAAACATTGCTTATTAATATCTGACACCTGAGGGATTATAGATACCTCGGGTAAAAAAAAAAATAATAATAATAATAATATCAAATAGCTTCGTAGACGAAATGTCTGTCGGCGAAATGTCGGTAGACGAATAATAATTGTCGTCACACCTATTCACCTATGGCTCAAGCTTTTCCTGCAAATTACAGATCGACTAAGGATTTTACTCCACATGGGCCTCTAGCCAACCCAGCTATAACGAGTACACTGACCGTACACTGTCGGTGGGAAGAATAGACGGCGAGGGAGAGGACTGGCCTCCCGCCCTCATATGCCAAGGCTAAGAAAATGAAGTCGTTAACACTTCGTATTCATGGTTTCCCCAGAATTTCTCAACGGACCGTTGTTCTTCTAAAATAAAAATGCATTTCAGTTTTTCTCTTTTGCAAGTTGTCGAAATTTTTCCGACTCCAAAAACTCCTATTGTTCTATACCGTAACGATTTGATTTGATTAATCATCAGTTTAATGACATCTCATGACAACATCTGCCGCTGACGTCATATCAAACATTGTACATTGGCAATATTACAAACAGCATGCACATTTAACATTTTGACTATACATGTACTTATCATGATTTTCTAAACATTGTTCAAGTAGCTTTCATATTTGAGTCTCAGTTTTATTTAGTAGCAATGTATGGCCATACAACAATCATTTGTGCTAATAAATTCTAACATTTCTATCAGATATTCAGGCTAAGTGTCAGAGTGTTTTTTTCAGTAAGCTTAGATAAACACCATTTATTAACAAGAAATGCAGTTTGGCATACTACATACATATAAGTTTATGTATATACACACACATATAATATAGGCGAATGTATCTAAGAGACATAGTATTATATACATAGATCGATAGTGAAACATGAACAGCACGTAGCATTTTATGGCTGTGTGGTGTATACATCGGTGTATTTTATTCACACCAATTTACACCAGACGGTGTCACGCCCCCTATAGTTGTTCCCACCCCTCTAGTCAAATTTTCCCCACTTCCCCAAACACGCGCGTGACTCCGCCTATATGTAGCCTACATCTTAAACACAATATTCATTTGTATTTACACAAACCAGTGAACACAGATATTTTAGACAAAATAACCTAAATGTAGTGTCTCAAAGGTAACTGGCCCCGTGGGTGGTTTTTTTTTTATACAGTTCTGTTACATTTTCATTAACACAGTAACGTAATAATCTACTAGTTGACAATTTAATGAGTGTCCTATCTCTATTTTTAATATG
>JACEVL010000498.1:57500-170000 GCA_020284085.1 Aporrectodea caliginosa | reverse complement strand
GGGTCCGAGTTTTGTGACAGTTTGTGACAGGGGGGGGGGGTAAAATGGTCAAAAATAGCGTGACGTACTTTATGGACGGCCCCAAAGAGGTTTCCGACAAACTGCCCAGTCGTCGTACACCTTGACTTACCCCAGTTTGCCAAATATTTAACGTTGCTTTGGCTAACTTAACTATCCGTCCTTCGCTCCCCTTTTCTTACTTAGATAGGAGATGCTCTCTATGGTGATATATTTGTATATTATACATCTCAATGGTCCACACCCTCTGCCTGCAGGACCTCTATCCCATTATTATGGCTTCCTACCTTCAAGTCTCGGTTCTGGCACCACTCCTTTATACATGCATAGGCCTACTCTATACCGCTGACTTATCAGGTATACCCAATCTGAAAGTGTCCGGCTTTGGGATCATGCATGACGATGATGAACGTCAGGGTATACACACTCCTTGTTATCTTCCACGGAAACGGTGAAAACTGCTTCAACTAATTAAACACCTCTTCTAAGGGTGACGATTGCCCTATAAAAAGAGCAGACGAGCGGTAATGTATTAACTGCTCCGTTATATATCTTGCTACCATTTAACACACACCCTCCGCCTCCCCAAAATGGGTTGCTCGTTTTGTGGGGTGCTTTTGTCGCGTTTTCGCCCCATGCAGACTATACAGAGTGCATGTTTAAACATTTTTACAAAGTGCCTCTTTTCGTTGTCTGAAGACCTCTTTCTTTTCTCTGGGTCTTTCGCACTGCATGGGAGCGCCTCTGATTGGTGTGCACTTCAAGAGGTGCTATATAAATTGATAGATACAATACAATACAATACAGAGGGTTCCGATAGACTGCCCATGCATGCAGTCGTCATATACCTTGACTAATCCCCAGGTTTCCTTAGTTAACGTTGCTTTGGCTAATTTAATCATCCATCTTTCGACCCCTTTCTTGCTCAACTCTAATACCACAAGCGCTTGAACACTGTTCTTTTTTGACGGTGCTGGAGTCTGGAGCACCTCTCAGTAGTTTCCTCAATGAGGCTCTATAATTATAGATACTTCAATGAATGAATGAATAAATTAACCTTGCCGTATACTTTGTCCAAGTTTTGTTGTCTAAGCTTCTCACTTGCTTACTTACTAACTAACTTACTTGATGCGAAAAAAAGGCTTATTGTCAGTATGCAATACACTTTTTTACTGTGTCTATAAGATGTCTGTATACCAAAGTGCGATTAGCAATATATTATTATTGGTTAATAAAGAATATACTAACTTACTTATATCGTCTTACATTACCTTAGGCCTACATGACGTTACCTTATACCTCACCGTATATCTGATCTTTGTTCACTGTACACATTACCTTAATTTACTTTACATAATCGGATCTAACGACTTCTATAGCGCAGTAGCGTGATTCCCAATCCACCAATCAATTATCACTTCAATCAACTTACCTGCCCTCACCTCTCCCTACCCGCAGAGCCCCTCACACCCTCCCTCTCCCACTCCCTCCCTCACCCAACCTACGCAACCCGATCATCGACCCTGTTGTGGTTGCGAGCGAGCGAGCGAGCGGCCGCGGCACAAGCGCAGATAAAAGAGCGAATTTTTTGGTCATTTGTGGAGCATTTCAGGACACGACTGGCAAATATTAGCACAACGAGATAATACAGTCGGCGTCGCAGACCGACCGAGAACGACCGACCGACCGACCGACGGCGGGCAGGGACCGGCGGTGCAGGGCGGACGGCCGCCGCCGGTCCGTACGGTCGGTCCCCTTAATGACCGGCTGAAGGGCTCTTGGAGTCAGGCGATGCTAAGCGCCGGCGAGGCCCCGGTGGACACGGAGAGCCTTCGCCCGCGCGACGGTCGCGAGCTGTAAATAAGGATTTTTATGACCATCAACGTCAGAAACAGACTACGCTTTCACAGAATTCGTGTTCTGCTCTTCTTCTTCTTGTACGCCTCCCTGTCACTGTAAGTGTCCGTGTCTGTTCTGTTCTGTCGTCTGATTCTGCGATCTGAAGTCTTGTTGTTAGGTCTTTGATGGTTCTCGCAATCTCACTCTCTGGTTCTTTCTTTCTGATCGACTCAATCCGCGGTTACTTTGGCGGATATTGAGACATTCTCTGAAATTCGCTGATGCATGCTTTTCATTCTTCCTTCTTTCTGCTCTCGTCTCTTATTTTCGCTCTCTCTCGCTTTGTCTATCTGTCTCTGTTTTCTCGCTGTCTCTCTGTCTTTCTATCTTTGTCTCTGTCTCAGTCTCTGTCTCTGTCTCTGTGTCTGCCTGCCTGCCTGTCTGTCTGTCTCTGGCTCTCTCTCTCTCTCTCCCTCTCTGACTCTCTGTCTTTATCTCTGTCTGTCTGTCTGGCTGTCTGTCTCTGTCTTTCTGTCTCTCCTCTCTGTCTCTTTCTATTTCTCTGTCTGTCGCTGTCTCACTCTCTCTGTCTCCATATTTTCTTCTCTCCGCTGTTTATCCTATTCCGTCTCACTCTCGCTTTCAGTGAAACCCCAATTGAATGACCTGACCTAACCTCAACTCACCCTGTCGGGAAAGCCATCACCTCAACTTACCATACCTTAACTTACCTTAGCTTAACTTACCATATACCTCCCCTTACCTCATCCGATCTATCGACTTCTAAAGCGCCGCAAATCACATTGCGGCGACATCTATCGAAGATCGCCTCGAATGAGAAGGCAATCAGATTGCCTGACCTCATGAACGCCGCATCCTCATCCTGATTCTGATGCAGAGCAGAATCCGCGCATGCGCACTGATACGTGACCAATTATCGTCGGTGATCGTCATCAGGTGTTGTCTTCAAGTCACGTCTCGGTTGAGCGACCGATCCGTCTGATAGCCGATCAGATTCGCCGCTCATCGATCGGTTCCCCTCCCCAGCAAACCACTCGGCCCTGGCGCCCGACGCAGAACACCTGCATTTGCTCTCTCTCTCTCTTCTCTCTCTGGTCGTGTTTTCAAGAGGGCAACGGTACCTGTTGAAGAGAGGATGGGGAGGAAGGCAGGGGAGGTTTCTCTTCTGCATGGGGTATCAGGTAGACACAGACAAATAGAAGGACAGACAGACAGACAGACGGACACACAGACAGACGGACGGACAAACAGATGGACAGGCAAACAGACAGACGGACAGACAGACAGATAGACAGACAGAGAGATGGACGGACATACTGATGGACGGACGGACGGTTAGATAGACAAACAGGCATAGGAGCATACAGACGGCAGGACAGAAGAAAAGACAGACGCATAGAAATACGGATAGAAAGAAACAAAGAGAGAGATACTGACAGAGATAGAGATACAGAGACAGAAAGAGACAGAAAGAGACGGACAGACAGAAACAGACAAAAACAGACAGACCGAGTCAGACAGGAAGAGACATCGACAGACAGACTGAAAGAGACGGACAGACAGGGACAGACTGAAAAAGACAAACAGAGACAAACAGATGAAGAGAGACAGACAGACAAAGACAGACAGACAGAGACAGACAGATGAAGAGAGACAACGTGTCCCATTACGGAACCATTTCGCGGCGCAAGTCAAACAGAATCTCACCCGCTTTGATCTGCGTTGGTTCATTCCGTCCCACCCTCCCCCACCCCACCCACCCCTCTCTCCCCCAACCACAGACCCCTCAGCCACGGACGCAGAGGGTGTGGGGTGTGCAGAGCCAGGCCCTCGACGGCGACAGGGAGGGGGTTGTTCGACTCCCGTCGTCGGGGGAATAAGTCAGCTGGACCAGTGACGTCAAGTGTTTGCCCAATGGTTGTGGATTCGAGTCCCGTCCGTCGTAGGGACCGTCGCCGACCAGTGCCACGACGACCGACCGACGACCATCGTAATCAGAATGATAATAATAATTATGATTTAAGAGAGAGACGCCGCCAACGCCTGCAGCGCCAGCGCCGTTCAAGACAATACGACGCTCATTCAGGGTCGATTAGGACCAGAGGGGAGAGAGGGAGGGAGGAGAGGAGAGACACAGACACACAGACAGACAGACAGACGGACAGATAGAGAGAGAGAGAGAGAGAGAGAGAGAGAGAGAGAGAGAGAGAGAGAGAGACAGAGAAACACAGAGAGAGACAAAGACAGAGACACAGAGAGACAGAGAGACAGAGAGAGAGAGAGAGAGAGAGAGAGAGAGAGAGAGAGAGAGAGAGAGAGAGACAGAGAGACACACACAGACAGACACACAGACAGAGATAGAGACAGAGACAGCTAGACAGCTAGAGACAGAAAGACAGACAGAGACAGAGATAGAGACACAGATAGAGCTAGAGCTAGATAAATACTGAGAGATATAGAGAGACAGACAGAGACAGACAGAGAAAGCCTACATTCGTACCGCTCGTTCCGGGAAAGGGCGCGGGCGTTTCGCTGGGAATGGTGGGGTGGGGATGGGGATTGTGGGGGTGGGGGTGGGTGTATTCACAAACACGTGACGCTGCTGGGGATCGGGTTGAAGGGTCTGACGGTAGATGGCGTACCATGGCAGGACGACGACGACAAATGACGAGTGGAGTTTTGTGACGCAATTAATGAATCATCCATGGATGCAGCGCATTTATACGGCACAAACAGACGACGGAAAGGTCGTCGTCTTATCAGGTCTAAAGTTAATTTCGGTCAGTTCTCGCAAACACACACACACACACACAGACACAGACACGCACACGCACACACGCACATACACACATACACACACATACACACACAAACACATACACACGCACGTATACAGTACACACACGCACATACGCACACAGACAAATGCGCACACACGCGCGCACACGCGTACACGCACACACGCACATTCAAACGCACATACACGCTCAAAGCCTCATACACATGTATACACACTTGCATGCATTATGAATTGTTATTTATATTATTTTAATTACTATAGATACTTATGACACTTACTGTCCATTGTTTATCCAAAGTAGACCTGAATTAAAAATTCGCAATGCTTCTGAAAAGCTGATCTTCCGTACTTCAGCCTCGTTCGATCTTCAATAACCTCCGACTCTTTTTTCAAATTTCCATTCATTCGCCAATTATATATCTATTAATTGTCACTCGTCGCCAGAGGCGCTTTATAATTTAAATGCGCCTATATATATGACGCTTCAATTTGGTGGGCTCTATAGAAGAATATATATTATTGGAGCGCTCGTTACTATCGTCATCACTATCATTGTAATCATCGTCGTTGTTGTTTAGTCATTCCCTGCATATTTCATCAGTGTCACTTTGTTAACGATTGACGCTTAATTCATTATTCGATGACGTTTAGTGTTGACTTTGGGAGTTAAGCGGGTCATTCGACGTCTCTTTATTGTTGCGAATATTGTATTGTATTCAGACGTTTATATAGTCTGCAAATATAGTTGGGGATTCTCAGTCTATATTTTGTAGAAAGGTATGAACAAGATGGATGGCTGATCGCATGCATGCAGTTATAAGTAGCTTGTTTATGTGCCTATACTCCTGTATACCTATTCCATAGATATTCTTATTTCTACTTCTATCCTATGTTCTTGCGTGCGTTATGACGATGGTGCATGGTGTTAAAACTTACTGAAGATTTTATTAGGTCGGGTTAAATTTAACATCGATAAGATGACCTTGATTGCCTTTAGGGAATGGGCGATTGGCATTTCTGCCGTTTTCCGATTCCGGATAGTAACCGGATATTTAGCCTGCATGCTTTTTCAGTTGAATCCGGATTCCATCCGATTTTAAGCTGCAATATTTATTTTCATTTGCAACGATATAATAATTAAAGCTAAACAAAGAGATGTAATTCCAAAGAGAGTTTATTGACTGAACTATTTCATTTTTCAGACGCACTTTTAATGATAAAGATTACAGATTAACGCAGGAGTTCGCCCAAACAGGTTAATATTTTTGCATTAATGAAGGAAGAAATTGTTTCTGGTCAAAAATATTACGTTTTGGTAGTCCTTAGATGCGCCGATGATAAAGATTACAGATTAACGCAGGAGTTCGCCCAAACAAGTTAATATTTTTGCACTCCTCTCCGATTAATACCGATTATTGCCAAATCTGCCCGAACCGATTTCCAGCCTTATATTCGGCCCTTCCGTATATATACTTGCCATCGACGATACTCTATATTCTATAAATTGTCGTAATGACAAAAACAATGATCACCCATTCGGTAGTTTCCGGCAATTCCCGTCTCTATAGTATACGACGTCCTCTTCAATTAAAAGCTGCTCCCTGAACTTACACCCCGCGATGCAAATCCACCCCGCCCAACACCACCCTATATACCATCCTCCTACAATCATTGCCACCACACCTCCATGACTCTCCTCAAACCGTATACCCTACCCACTCTCCCCCTACCGTCGTCGAAGGCAATTTCCCGTAAAGATGACAATTTTTGACAATATCACAACCGACGGAAATCAAACTAGTAGTATATGGACGGAAAACTATAACATCGTGGACATCTATAAATCAGTGAAAAATTCAAACGGCGAACGGAAGCAAGATATATAAACTCTCAAAGATTTTAGATTTTCACTCTTTTTAATAAACCTGAAAACGTATACAGGGATTTCGGTTTCGGTGTTTTGTTTCGGCAGAAATTTACTAGAAAAACGGATGAAAAGTTTTATATAAATTTTTTGTTTAAAGTTTTCAGCATATATAGAGCAGATCAAACGACAGATTGAAGAACAGCTGGACCCAATATAATATCCACGCGGCATCCCGGGTTTTCATCCCAATGCTATTATCATAGGAGTCCACGCATCAAAGGACGAACGAAGACACCATCACAGACACACACACACACACGCCTACACAGTACACACATATATACACGCCTACACACGCACACATACACGCAGGGAGCCATGCCATAGACCATGAATGAGAAGCGTTCAGTTGTAACTAAAACCATCATTATCCACGACACGTGTTTAGAGCGGACGCTAATTGATCCCTCCCTCCCATCTCTCCCTCTCTCCGTACCACCCTCCCTCCATCATGTCTTCCTACCTCCCTACCTAACTCCCTCCGTTATCGCCATTGTTGTGAGCGGCGCTGTTGCGCGTAACAATAGGAGGAAGAAGCGGAAAGAAGAAGCAAGGAGGAGGAAACCGTTAATTGACAAGGTCACGCCTATTGTAGGTCTACGCATGCCTCCCTATAGTACACTCGCGCGGAAGTGTATATATATATAATATATATACATATATATATATTCACACACATACGGACCCATAGACATGTCAGACACATACATACAGACATTCAGACGTACATACATAATACGTATACAGTGTGCATGCATATTCCATTCTTTGCCTTGCATGCGTTGCAGCTGAGCGGCGTTTATCTGCATGTAGCGCCTTTGTTAAATAGATTATTATATTTCATTATCACCTTCTAAACGATGGATCTCTCGAATTCTTTCTCGGAACCAAATGTCCTCTTCAGAGCGAATTAGGATTAGCAGCTTTTATTGCATATGAAATTGATCTGCACGACAAAAGAAACACCTAAACACAACAACTACAGAACTTTGCAAAGGTGCATGTATGGTCATGGTCTGCATGCATGCTATGGCTTGCTGCATGGTTTATTATTCTGTTCCATGGATTCCTGTGCGTTTTATTCGATCTATCTGTCTCTGTCTCTCTGACTCTCTGTCTCTGTCTCGCTGTCTCTCCTATCCATATAAGTGCATAGTATATATACATACCTATGTATATATATACATATATATAGGTATGTATATATATATATGTATATATATATACACTGCACGTACACTGCATATATAGGTATACATACCTATATATATGGGTATATATAGGTATGTATGTATATATATAGTCTCTATACATATATATATATATCAGTTATATATATAGTCTGTCGAGTAAAACTCGTTGAGTTCACCGATGGCACTCGAAACTCATCAGTTTCAACTCGCTGAAGGTAAAGTGAACGTAGACCCTTGCAGTCGGCGTATCCCAGTTATAAAAGACAGCTCCAAACAAAGACTGATATTTTGTAGTCTATAGCGATCAAGTGTGCTCGCCTTATGCATGGGTTCGACTCTCCACTGCAGAGACGATTAAAGTGAGAGACTTTGAGCAGCGCTGAGAGCTCTATAAAAGGCGCTACATGAAGTGCTTTCATTCATGCACACATATATACATCAATAAAATTTACCTAAATACATACATACTTACACACATGCATACACACACATGCATCAATAAATAGGTTTAGGACTTTAGGTGAACGGCTAACACTCCGGCACGAAGAGGAGCAGAAGATAGGCATGGACGCGGTATCGATTCCCACTCTCAAAGGTCGACTCAGCCTTTCATTCGCTAGATGGCGTTGGTAAAATGAGCGGTATAGGACAGATGGACGCCTTTCATGGCTGCCATACAGTTAAATTCGACTCCTGTAATAAACTTGTAATCATCCGCTCATATATATATACAATGACTTGTAATCTTACTGAGATGTGTCTGTTTGAATCAATGATAATAATGTTTGTAGCGACATCTTGTGGCTTCCAATGTCCTTAGGAATATAAATTTTTAGAATAATTTAATTCATTAAACGCATGCAGGTGCTCAAATATATAACATCGGCACATTGCGTTTTAAAGGTGTCTAAGGAGCCAGGAGGGCTTTTTTGCACACAGTATTTAACCACATTATCATCTGGTGGCGGCCTGCCACCGTTGGATTGGATCCTCAGTTTAACGGCAGCTTATGACAACACAGGCCGTTGCCGCCGACAAAGATTAGTTTTTGGCATATTACAGCTCAATCTTTAATTTTTTTTCTGCCACCGTTGACCTCGACATTTACATTTTGAGACATCCATGGTAAGGCAGAGTACTATTACACATAATAAACGCAGCTGCTCAAATATAATATTGTTTGATAACGTTTTAAAGGTGTCTAAGGAGAACATTGCATTAACAGAGCGTTTAACGGGTTAAGTGAATGGTAGCACTCCGGCACGAAGAGCAGAAGATCAGCATGGAAGCGGGATCGATTCCCGCTACTCTTCCATTGGTTGAATCAGCCTTTTATTCGCTAGGTGGCGATGGTAAAATGAGTAGTAGGACAGATAGGCGCCTTGCCTGGCTGCCATCCAGTTAAAGATTCGACTCCTGTAATAACTTGTAATCATCCGTTCATACTTTCATTTGTAATCTTTCTGCGGTGTATCAGTTTGAATTAATAATGAACACGAACATATGTTTGTTACGACATCTTGTGGTGGCCAACGTCTTTAGCACAACATATAAGACGATTCTATCGATTAAACACGGCTGCATGCTCAAATATATATCATCGGTGCATTGCGTTTTAAAGGTGTCTAAACAGAGCATTACATTAACCAGCGTTTAACGGGATTGGTATACGTGAATGCATGGTATACACTCAGCACGAAGAGCAGAAGATCAGCATGAGCGCGGGATCGATTCCCGCCACCCTATGCCAAAGGTTAACTCAGCCTTCCATTAGCTAGGTGGCGTTGGTAAAATGAGCAGAATGGATATGGCGCAGAATGGAGAAAATCAGCTGGGTGGAGAGAAGAACGAATGAGGAAATCTTACAGCTGGTGGAAGAAAGAAGATCACTGATAGGCACTATACGGGGGCGGCAGAAGAAATGGATAAGACACATCTTAAGGAGCGACACCCTACTAAGAGACATCATCGAGGGAAGAATGGAGGGGAAAAGATGAGAGGTATAGGCCAAGAACAATGCTACTGGACTGGATGTTGGCAGAGGAGGGATACAGCGGACTGAAAAGAGAAGCAGAGAACAGAGAAAAATGGCGTCGTTGGACATATGAACCTGCCTGAGGGCAGAGAACGTGAAGAAGAAGGACTCGTGAGTACACCAGAATGGAACAGTCTTCCAACTTCAGTTCGACAGTGCACATCTGTTGCTCAGTTTAAAAACAATTAAAAACTCTGTTCATCTTGCACAGTTGCATGCACTATGACTAAGAATGTAGCGAAACGCGCGCTCTCGTGCAAGACCTGTCTAGTTATAAAGCGCGCCATAAATTTCCATTTGTATTGTATTGCATTGTATGCGCAATTGCGCATACATAATAACACTAGGCCTATATGCATGCATAATATAGGCCTACATAATATAGGCATATATGTTATATATACGCACATACATTCATGCATGCATGAGTCAAGTCCTCAACATGCTTAGTGCCATTATTCCGGCCCCGTTTCAATGCACAGAAATTAATTAGCGCGCCTAAGCGCTTCAAAGGCTCTTAATTTTGATTTTTACATGAGATTGATTTGTGAGAGTTCATAATTTGCAATAATTAATTTTTGGCTCATTTTTTGAGAAGTACCATGAACATACTTTGCGCTTTAAAAATGAATTATAAATAGCAGAAACGAAACACGATTTAAAGGTGTCGAATATATATCTGAGAAATTTATAGTTAATATGGTTAACGATATCTTATGCATGGCTGCCAAGGGACATTGACGTCGACTTGTAATAAGTAATCGGTTCTATTTTGCGTGCTGTACAGCTGTCAATCGAGAGGTTGGGGTTCAAATCCCTGCCATGGCAGGGCAGAAATTTGTTTCAAGATTTCTGCTCCATCTGCACCTCCTAGCAAACTCAGCTATAATGAGTACACTGACCGTACACTATATCAGTGGGAAGATGAGACGGCGAGGGAGATAACCGGCCACCTGCCTTCATATGCCGAGGATAAGAAAATGAAGTCGCTAACACTTCATGCACATGCATGACTGCCTCAGGGCTAACTTAAGGCACTGCTCTTCTTCTTCCATTTTGGAGGCCTTACGATTAGCATATGATCCAGGATTTAATGACATCTTATGACAACGTATAGGCCGTTGACAACAACAGAAATAACTTTTTGGCATACTATAAATAACAGAACGGAAGGAAGCTTCAAAGTCGTCGGACATATTTGACCAGTTTTGTATAGTATATATATATAGGCCTGGTAGTTTCAGTTTAACATGGTGTGCTAGCAAAGATCGTTAACGTCGCCCTCCTCCTTCACCCAGGTTTGGAACTGGCACTGCTTTGCACAGTTGCACTAAGGCACGGACGTTAGTGTCGTATTTATATATAGTTTTAGTTAATATGTAGTGTTTAACCTTGTGGGAGTTGACTTGGAGAATGGAGATATTATTTTACCTTTTTTTCCGAGAACTATACCTGATCACGAATTGAAGGACAGGTTACTTATAGCAGAAATAAAACGCATTTTAAAGGTGTCTAAAGTAGTTGAACAATTTTGTAGTTAATGTCCAGTTTTTAACGACACCTTGCGGTTGCAACGAGCCTTGTCCTATAAAAAAGGTTATGACGTGTGAATTTTCTGGTTCGTCTAACGATAGGGAGGGATCCAACAGTTTAACGACATTTTATGACAACAGAGACAACTGACGTTGGTTTACGAAAAATTGTTTTGAACGGCATGGTATTATAATACAGCTCGTATACGATGGAATGCAAGAATTATAAATAGCAGAAAGGTGACGAATATTGTTGAGAACTTTGTAGTTAATAAATCCATTGTTTATCGAAGTCTTGTGACTGCAGTTTTATTTTATTACTTACCGTTGGCTCTATAGAGTTTAATAGTGCAATCCTGATGTCTGGCTATCATATTCTTTCTTTCATGGAGCCATGAGTCATGCACCGTACAGTTTTGAAGGTGTATATATAGAGTATTAATAATTTCATGATGCCAAGCACTAGGTTCGGCTTGGAGTCCGATGTTCGGGACTGAATAATTTTTACTTCAACACTGCTTAAGCAGCCAATGAAGATGATAACTGGCTCTTTATTATTGTTAGATAATATAGCCACGTTATAGCTTAATTTGTTGCCACCAATTCTGCAGTAAAACTGAGGAACTAATAATAATTAGTTTTATTCATCTTGATATTGTAATTGTAATTGTAATCGAACATTTATATAGCGCCGCTCATAAATCAGCAGCGCTATTGATCTGCGTCAGTGCCTGAATTAGGAAACAAAAAGTCTTAAGACATCTACGGAACTGAGAAGGAGAGAGGGCTAGTAACTCAAAACGAAGAGACTGGGGAAGAGAGTTCCAAGCTGATGGGCCAACACGGGCAAAGCACCTAGAGTGGGCCGTAGCAGAGCGCATGCGAGGGACAACCATAAGGCCACGGGTCGAAGATCGCAAAGAGGCCCTCGCAGGTAAGGAGGAGACAAAGGTGTAAAAAGACCTCAGGTAGGATGGGGCCACCCCAACAAAGGCAGTTACGCATGAGGGAAAGGATTTTGAAGTTTACCCTCTGTTGGATAGGAAGCCAGTGAAGAGTATCCCGAATATAGCTTGAGATATGAGCAAACTTTGGAATGGCGCCTATAAGCCGAGCAGCTGCATTAAGAATAGACTGGAGTTTGTGAGTATTAGAGGCGGAGAGTCCAATATATGCAGCGTTCCCAAAGTCAACCCGAGTGCAGATCAAGGCGTGGATCAGAGTAGTAATTAAATGGCATGCAGTGAAAGAGAGCTGCGAATGTATATTGTACTGGCTAAGGCAACGTGAATTGAAGCACAAATAAAAGAACGGAAGAACGTTTTAAAGGTGTCCAACTCCAAAAGAGTTGACCAGCTTGAGTTAATAGACAATGTGTACCTGCAGCAATGCACATGCAGGGCCATTGCCTTCTAGATACTACTAGTATCTAGTTAAGATTGTTTCAATTGCATAACATGTAAATGTACAGCGCAGTGCGTTTGTCAGGCGCTCAATTAAAGAAAAGATATGATTATTTATTATTATTATCTAGAAGGCAATGGTAGGGCGCTTCACGTTGAAATGGACCTGAAGTGACGTTGCATTATTGTGGGCTGAAGGAGAAGTGAGTTATAGCAGAAAGACAACACGTTTTAAAGGTGTCTAATGTAGTTGAGCAATTTTGTATTTAATGTACAGTGTTTAACGACATCTTATGAAAACAACAGCCGTTGACCTCGGTAGAAAAATTTATTTTGAAAGGTATGACATTATAACACAGATCTTTTTGTCTTGTGATGGAATGCAAGAATTATAAATAGCAGAAAGGTATCGACTATTATTTAGAAATATGTTGTTAATAAATTCATTGTTTAACTGTCCGATTACATCGACTTTGTCTTTCAACGAGGCTGCAAGTGTATACCTATAAAATTGGTGGATATATCCCTGTTTAACGAAATACTCTCATAACAAATAATATGATCAGCGTCGCCCTCCTCTTTTCTCTTTATTCTTCGGGCTGGCACTACCACATGTAGAGTAGTGGCGAAGTTTCATATATAGGCCTACAATATATGTTAGTTGTTGTTTAACGACACTATATCACATCATAGCTGATTAGCGTCGCCCTCCTCCTCTCTTGGGGCTTGGGACTAGTACTAATAAACAATCAGTCGCCAATCTTACAATTGAACTTATATACTTACTGCATGGACAGTCCTGTAATGTGGTGAGGGACCTTGGGGTGCTTCTTGATGGTGGGCTTACGATGGCTGATCATGTATCACATATATCCAGGATTAGCTATTATGAGCTCCGGCAGATCCGAGTTATACGGAGAACGCTGTCGCTAAGCGCTGCCGCTGTTCTAATAGACTAATACACTCCTTCGTCCTCACACGTCTTGAATATATACTGTAATGGGGTCCTCCTGGGCCTCCCTGAGTTCCGTCTTCATCAACTTCAGCTTGTTCAGAATGCGGCAGCCAAACTTTTGGCTGATCTACCGAGATATTCACACATATCTGACTACATGCGTCATGAGCTCCACTGGCTTCCAGTTGCTGATCGTGTGCAATTCAAAATTGCTACGCTGGTTTGGAAGGCTATATACGACTGGTTCTGCTCCGGACTACATTGCTGAACTGTGCCTTCCAGTTGGTACTCAAATTGGTCGGCGGGCTCTCCGGTCTGCCTCGCGAAATGACTTGATGATACCTTCGTTTCGAACCACCACCTGTGCTCGTCGGGACTTCTCGATTGCGGCGCCACGGATCTGGAACGCCCTTACGCCGTCTGTGCGTGCTGCACGCGGATATATAGTTTTCTCTAAACTCTTAAAGACGCATTTTTTCCAGCTGTTTGATGGCCACGTGTAGAGCGCTTCTGAGAGACTCTTAAGTGGCGCTTTATAAATGTTTTATTACATTACATTACATTACGTGAATTATAAAAGGCAGGATCCAGAGTTTAACGACATCTTATGGCAACAAAGGCCGTTGACGTCGGCAGAAATTACTTCGAACAGTTTCTCAGTTTGTTTGGCGTCTAATACAGCAGAACGGAAAATAAAAATAAAATAGCAAACCGGAATGGTGTGGAATACATAATTATAGTTGAGCGGCCAGCGTTACCATGCACTCCTTGGGTTTTTTCCCAAGATCTTGTTTTTTTTATCCGACCTTGGGTTCTGGGGTTTTTTCCTGAAGACCTTGGGTTTTTTCCTTGGGTTTTTAATTACTTATTAATTTATTAACTGAATCATATATTTCACGTAAAAATTCAACTTTCCTCTCCAAAATAATTAAAATCGTACAAAATGACAGTGATAATAAAATAAAACAAAGATAATAGATTGTCCATTACGGTCTGGATGATCGAGATCAATAAAAGTCTTAATATTTGTGCAGCGTGGTCTATGCTATTGATAAATATAGAACTTAGTATAGCTCTAAAAGCAGATTGCATGATTTGCATCATTGCTCTTTTTCCGGAAGTCAAACTTTTGCCGCTTTGCGCGTTCGAAATAAAGTCAAAGTCTAAAATATTATATTTTTACTTTAAGTAATTAAGTTTAAACATTAAATCAAAGTAAAAAATTGAATACACGGGTGGAATAAAGCACTAAGTGCCATTATTTCTTTTATACGCTTTTCGCGTGTTTCCTGTAGATTGGTCTCTCATCTATGGAAGAAAGCACTAATGATCATTAATTCCAGTAAATAGTAACGTTTCATTCGCCGTATGGCAGCACCCTATCAGTCACACGTAAACAAAAATGGACGCTCGGGCAGAGCACGCTAATTCATTGTCTTCAGAAGTTAATATTACTTATTATTCGTCACAGTCTAGTGATGAAACGGAATACTATGATATTGATTCGGAATTTGAAAGGCAGAGTGCAAGTCGTGCTAAGGAAAAAGGCAAGATTCGGACAAAACACGAGGACTTATGGTCGGATAACACGAGGAAGCGAAGGAAGAATGCGGTTAGGATAATACTTGTAAAATATAGTTTCTATTCAAATAATAATGCAGTAGAAAATAGTATTTCTTCTGGGAAAAATGTCAGAATGCTTTATAACATCCTTATATTAATGATATTATTGAAAACTCAGGACTTGTGCTATTTCACACCAACCATAATAGGCAAGCAGGCAGGCGGGTAAGTAAACAATAAATCCCTTAACGGTTTCATGTTGTGAATACTAATTGACAAAATAACGAAATTCATGGTCAAATAGCATACTGCAACGTACTAACACATCATATTGGTTCTAATGATCAATGGAAAACATAATTTGGAAAAACAAATTTCATATCGATTTTACTCGATATGACTTTTTTGTACTTAGTGCTTTATTCCACCCGTGTATTCAATTGGAATGTGTGATAGAAGTAATAGTTCCAGCGATTCGGACTATGATGAAAAGAAAAACAAAGTCAACAAACGTAGTAGCAGCAGTGTTGCTAGTGTTGCTAGTGCAACATATCCAGCTAAAAAACGAAATCATGGTATCAGCAGTCATTTAATAACAATTGGCTTCAAGATCCGGAGCTCAAGGATTGGATTGAAGCTGATTCTAAAGACAGGTTTGTGGTCAGATGCAAGGTATGTGACTTTAGTCTCTCGAATATAAACAAATCGTCGCTGTTAGCGCACAAAATGACACAGAACATGTCAAGAATTTTGAATTTAAAAAGACATGACAAATATCAAGACGTTCTTTGTAACTCCCAAGACACCTTCGTTAAGAGAACAAGTGGCCAAAGCCGAACTCCTTCATGTTGAATTTTGGTTTAAATTGAGCAATGATCACATGAAATTCGGACTTTTGTCAAAATTTATGTGTGGACTCATGGCTCTGCCACACTCGTCGGCATGTGTTGAGAGAATTTTCTCACAGGTAAATACGGTCAAGACTGCTCAAACGAACAAACTGCATGCTGAAACTGTTGCCAGCCGTCTACTTGCTAAACAAGCAAGTGCTAGAGACGCGTTGTCGACTGCCATGCTTGGACTCCTTCCAAGTCTTTGGTTGCGGATGTTGCTGAAGGACGTTGTCATCAGCGTTACAGTGAGAGACAAAAACTTACAAAAATGCAGGTAAGCACAACTTTGGTTACATTACCTCCTTCTGAAGAAGAAGATATTTATGACGTTATTGGCGTATTGAAATAAACATTTGAGCGTTTTAAGGTTTGAAAATTTGAAATTAAATAAACAAACTTCATTTGAATCATATGACTTGATTGCTACATTAATTCGTCATATTTTCAATTAACATTTTCAAATTTTGACCAATAGAACAAAAAGTTTATTTTAAAAACCGGTTTAATTGCATTATATTATAATATTTATCATTTATAATATATGATTTATTAATTATTATGTTATTATCCCCCTTAATGTTTCAAAAGTTTGCTGAAAAACTGACCTTGGGTTTTCTTGATTTTTTTATCGTCTGATCTTGGGTTTTTTATTTTTATTGAGTGGCAACACTGGTTGAGCCCTTTGCCCTTAATAGTCGAATAGTTTAACGACATCCTGTGGCAGCCACAGCAACTTGTATACGTCGACCTTACTGTGCATGACAAAATGAACATAATTATAACATTAGCCCACGCCTGAAAGCGTCAGAATATGTACCAGGAAGAGGACCGCTTTTTAAAGGTGTCGAACGCATTGTCGAATATATAGTTTAACGAAACCTTGTGGTATAGCCTACCCACGAGTCGCCACGACAGCTGCAAAGAAGCGAACTAGAACTAATCCCGCAACTGAACGCGTGAGAATATAAAGCAGAAATGAAACGCGTTTTAAAGGTGTCGAATCTAATTAGACGCTTTGCAGTTAATTTCCAGTACGTGTAATGACATCTTGTGCCATCAACTGCCGTTGACGTCGACCTTGTAATACACTATCAAAGAGGATTGTGTGTATGATCTTACGATTGTGTGTGTTTCCTTTTTAACGACTATATAGCTGTGTGGTAACGAAGACCATTAGCGTCGCCCTCCTCCTTTATCCAGGCTAGGGACTGGCACTGTCAGAAAGCGAACAGTGGCGGAGTTCATACGATTGAACGCAATAGGCTAATGATGATATTGATTATTGAATCTGTTTGTACTATTCTTGATGGACTAAGACTATTGAACATTGATTGATTGTAAATGTAAAATTGATAGCTTGATGTTAATTTAGAGAGATAGATGTGATGCTCTGCAAATATTGTAATTAAGAATAAGAATTAGATTAAAATTGAGGAGAAAACAGTTATTAATAGAGCATATATATGGCCGCCAAAAAATTAATGAAAAGCCTGTACGGCTGGAAGATTAATTTTGTTTCTTTTTAATATCAAAAAAGAAGAAAAAAAGGAGAAAAAGAACAACCACCTGTCACATGTCATCGTTGCAACTTCCTGTCAGAAAAGAAGCAAAGATAAGAAAAGAGAAAGAATTCTGATGAAAAACATTTTTCGAAAATGAACTTAAATACGTCAAAAACTTTAAAGTCGTCAATATCCTATCAGAAATAGAATCCAAGACGGAAAAAAGATAAAGAAAACTGATGAAAACACTACACGAAAATGAACTGAAATGCATCAAAAACTTTAAAGACGTCAACGGCCTTTGTTGCTAAAAGATGTCATTAAACATTGGATAAATAAATAAAATTGAACGCAAATGAGATTCTAAATAACAGTACCGAAACGCGTTTTAAAGGTGTTGAAGTATATTATAGCTAGCAACTTAGAGGAAGAGTATTGTTGTCAAACGCAAGAATATTATTATGACCATGTTCAGAGGGAGCAGCAGTAGAGAAGAAGCATGCTTGAGAAGAGAGGAGGAGGAGGAGGAGGAGGAGGAGGAGGAGGAGGAGAAAGAGGAGAGGAGGAGGAGAGGAAGAAGTAGGGAGGAAGAAGAGAAGAAAGAGGAGGAGGAAGGAGGAGGAAGAGAGGAGAAAGAAGAGGAGGTGGAGGAGGAGGAGGAGGATGTAGAGTAAGTTTAGGAAGAGGAGGAAGAAGCAGAAGGAGGAGTAGCAGGAGGAGGAGGAGAAGAAGGAGAAAGAGGAGCAGGAGGAAGTCTAGGGATGTAGAGTAAGTTTAGGAAGAGGCGGAAGAAGCGAAGGAGAGGATAGGAGAAGAGTAAGAGGAGAAGAAGGAGGAAGATGAAGAAGGAAGGGAGGAGGAAGAAGAGGATGAAGAAGAAGGAGGAAGCAGAGGAGAAGGAAGGAAGTATAAGAAGAGGAAGCAGACGAGGAGGAGAAGGAGGAAGAAGATTATGAGTTGGAGGAGGAGGATAAGGAGAGGAGCAGAAGGAATTCGGGCTTTCTAACTTAATAATAAAATCGAATGTTGCGTTTTTGCCGCCCTTTTGGGCCTCCTTATACACGGTCGAAATAATTCAAACGACATCTCGTATACTCAATACTCGTCTGAAAAAGTTTATACCAAATAAAGTTTATTCCAAAGAAAATTCATTGAAAAACGTTGTTAGAAACTGTTACACATATTCTAAACACAAAGCATATAATTATATTAAAACCGTTCACTGTTTCAAGATTGATTTGTCGCCTCCACTTTCTGATTCGGCGTATGCATGTACGCACGAATTTCACCGGTGGGATTTGAACCACATGGCCAACGCCCTCGTAGATCGCTATTGCACAAGCGCCGCTGGGAAACGTTATTAGAAGTGGGCTATATAAATTCAGTAGCTGTAAAGTATACGAGATCACTGGCGTGAAAATACATTTCAGACTGTGCATGACCTGATAGTGGCGCTATAAAATCCCGCCGTTATTTACACAATGATTTTTTAACTAATTATTATTACTGTAAACAAACCGGATGAATTAGTATATATATATATATATTATATATCATTCATTCATTCATTCATTCATTCTGTGAATTTATATAGCGCCTCTTCATGCAAGAGGCCCATTCAGAGGCGCTCTCTGCGCTAGACTATTATGATGCTGTCATTGTGAAAAAAATATTACATCAGTTAACAAAACAATGTGCAGTAAGCTGAAAGAGTCACCACTGGTGTGCCCACGCACACACGAGGCACCAAGCAACGGATTCCCGTCGAAAGCTGACTGATGGCATGGATGTTCAGTATTAATATAATTAGGCCTATATAGTATCAATCCATGATTGAAATTTTGAAGAACCTGCAACATATATATGCGATGCTATATAGTCCAGGTTTATCAAGTACTTTTTGATGTGTAAGAGTAGGCTACCTGTTCAGATTTACAAGTACTCATTATAGAGTTTACAAGTATGCTATACTTGGCCTTCGCAATTACCCATTAAGGCTTACAAGACGCACACTTTACAGGTGTCAATTTACTTTCACAAGTACTCATCTAGGCCGACAAGTATTCACAGCACGTTTCATCAGTACCTGCCAGGCAGTATCAGTACTTATCGAAGTGCTTGTCAGTATATATAAGTCAACGTAAGTAGACCAGTACCTATAGTACCTATATTGATAAGTACCTATATGAGTCTTTATCCATGTTGACCAGCACTATCTATCAATACTTATCGAAGTTGACCAGTACAGATACAATTATGCAAATAGGTTGACCAGTTCCAGTATACTTCTTAGATTGACGCAGTACCTATTTTGATGCATCAGTACCCATCCAGGATGATCAGTACTCGTCCTAGATTATCCAAGATTGCCAGTACTTGTCCAGTATTTTCAGTACTTGTCCAGAATTATACCAGTACTTTATCCTGGATTGCCAGTACTCGTCCAGTACACTTCCCCAGTACTCTTCCATCTCACCAGTATCTATCCGTCACGGACGGGTAGCTGCGACTCGAGGGGACTTCTCCGAAAACGACCCTTCTCCCGGGGGCATAGGACGAGGGGCACGTGGGTCCACTGGTGGGGTAGCTGAGCGCCCCAGGGGCTCCTAGGTAGCTGTCAATCATTCCAGGCGGAAAGGCGGGGCTTCCGAACTGGAAATCGGAGGCGCCATCTCGTGGTAGAATTCCCTGATGGTCTGACCTTGGTGGCTGGTGGCCCCTCGCTGCTGACTCAGGGCTGTCTCGAACAGCGATCCGAACGCCGACGGTACTGTCCGCTGGCACGACGGCGCTCGGAAGGCGATTTGAGGTCGTCGACGTGGTTGATCGGTCTGGATCAACGAGGGAGTCCTTGGGGGTCAGGGACGGGAGAGAGGTCGAGGACGAGGATGAGGAGGAGGATCCGAGAGGAAGGGACGATGGCACTCCTCCTCCTCCTCCTCCTCGAACATCGAGGTCAACTCCAGAGGAGAGGAAAGGGACCTTCGTCTTCGTGTCCTCCACCACCTGCTTCCCATCCTTGACGAGGACTGGAACGGCGATCCTCTTCGGTGACGCGGCCCTTGCCACTCCCTTCTGCTGCTGTTGCTGTGGTGGATGTTGATGGTCTGACTGTCCCTTATCCTTCAGAGCCTTCTTCGTCTTGTAGCGATGGTTCTGGAACCATATCTTCACCTGTGTCGGGGTCAGACCGATTCCACTCGCCAGGTGTTCCCTCTCAGGTGCCGACAGGTAGCGCTGCTGTTTGAAGCGCCGCTCCAACTCGTAGATCTGCGCCTGTGCGAAGAGGATGCGGCGCTTCCTTCGCTGCCCGAAGGAGAAGGTCATCGTGGGGTAGCAGGGAGGGGTCTGGTGGTCGAGGGCGCCGAATGCCCCCACACCCATCGCGGCGGAGGGTCCCCGGTGGTGGGAGGCAACGGCGGCGTGGAACGGACTGACGGCCGATGGAGAGTTGTAGGCGCTCGGATCCATCCAACGGTGAACTGTATACAAGAGGAAACAGACGAAGGAGTGAATGAACGAATGAGTGAGCAGGTTAGTGAATGAATGAATGAATGAATGAATGAATGAATGAATGAATGAATGAATGAATGAATGAATGAATGAATGAATGAATGAATGAATGAATGAATTGAATTTGAATGATTGAATTAATTGAATGAAAATTAATTAATTAATTTAATTAATTAATTAATTAAATTAATTAATTAATGAGAAAAGGAATGCAGGAATGAATCGAGCGAGCGAGTGAATGAGAGTGAGTGAGTGAGTCAGTGAGTGAGTGAGTCAGTCAGTCAGTCAGTCAGGCTTGTGAACGAATAAATGAATGAATGAATGAATGAATGAATAAAATGAATGAATGAGTGAATGTGAGTGAGTGAGTGAGAGTGAGTGAGTGAGTGAGTGAGTGTGAGTGAGTGAGTGAGTAAGTGAGTGAATTGACGAACGATGAATAAATGGAATTATTGAGCACTCACTCACTCATTCATTCTCTCACTCGTTCACTTACTCACTCACTCACTTACTCACTCACCCACTCTCTCACTCACCCACTCTCTCACTCACTCACCCATTCATAGAAAAAACGTATCCAACTAGACTTACTTGCCAGCCTGGACTCCGTGTTTCCGGCGTACCATGGATTGGCCGATGCAGCCATGGCGTTCTGGGTCCTCACCGCTTGGATGGAGTCCGCATAGAAGGACGATAGGTCAGCAGGAGTGGCCCCTGTCGTCGCTCCATTGCAATACCCCGATGACGTCAGGTAGGAGGGGTGGGCGGACGAGGCACCCTGGTGCAACTGAGCCCCACACCCGTAAGGGTGAGACGACATGAGGTCGTTGAGGCTGCCTCCTGCGCTGTGAGCCATATCGATGGTCGGTTACAAATCGATCTATCGATTATTGAGCTATTGATCTATTGATTATTGGTCTGGTCTGTTCGAATCTTTCGATGCGATGCTATGATGTGACACGAGCCAAGCTAATGCGATGTTACGCGATGTCTTTGAGCTATAGTAATGCTTTTGAGTTCATGTAAAGTGAGCTAAGCTATAGAGGCAATGCGATCTAGGCCCAATGTAGGTTACTGCGATGTTCAAAACTTGACGATCTGATAAGACAATGTGATAGAATATAGAGCAATGTTATGCGATTTTATTTAACGCGATTGAGGAATGAAAGCGTAGGCCTAATGTTGTCTAGTGTAATTTCAGCGTAATGGTAACTCATCTAATGCGACTGTTAAACGAATGTTTCCTTGCGATTTAATCCTACGCGATATGCTACAAAATCGTAATGTAATTTCAATGTGATTCAATGTTAAAATCGTCGATTGCTTAAACACCCTTATAATCGCCGACAGATGAATGTTGTGCACTCGAAGTAATCACAAATAAACGTCGGATATTCCACGCAACAATGCTCAATGCTCTCTGAGTAACGAGCCTTTTTACTCGCTCCTTATGCTTTTGTAGGCTGGCCACAGCGCCAGCTCTTAGCCCAGGGAGGCGGGGATTCGGGACCGGAGGTGGAGCCTGTTACTGGCGGCGGCGCCTCATTGGTTGACGTGATATGCCAATCGTAGAGGGCGTTATTATCGCCTCTGTGCGCCGGTGACAATTCAGTCTTGTAATTTTAAAGCCGTAGTAATCTCGATATGTCTACAGCGCCCAAAATGTCAATCAGTGTTAACCATGCGCTAAGTCAAAACAGAATAGATGGGCAGGTATAGGTTAGAATGGGTTCCAAGTCAAGATCCAAGGCTAAGGTAGGCCGACAGACAGACGGTTAAGTTGGACGATGCTTAGAATTGGAGAGGCGAGGTATAGGCTAAGGGGAAGAAGGGGGTATACGGTATACCCCTTATTAGGAAATAAGGATTTGTGACAGAGCAGTGTTTTCCGTTTTGAGCGAAAGACCTGTGGAGGAATATTAAGAGCGATGGCAATATACCAACTCTAGCATTCTCATCTCTGCTAAGTTTAAATCAAATCAAATCTAATCTAATCCAATCTAACCCTGAATAGGGTAAACAATAAGCTACTTCAGCATTACCAGTGCGCATGCGCAGCCAGTTTACTTTTACTTCCGGTCATAGGTCACCGTCCATAAACAAACCGAATGGTGCCGGTAGCGATGTTGCTATGTATACTTTGACGCAAATGCAACAGCTACGAGTTCATGTGTAACTCGATGAAGTTGTCTTGTGGCATCTTTCTGTTATAAATTTCTTCAAATCATCTGCATTCCATCGATTAAAGTTGTCCACTTTGAACGATTCGTCTAAGCTATCCGCCATGTTTCGCTTTGTTTATGAACGGGGAACTATCACCTTTCCCGTCATGCCTTGCGGGAAAAATAATGCTGAAGTAGCTTATTCCCATAGGCTATTTTTGAGTTTGGCTATTTCCTTGAGTCTCATCGTGAGTTGATAGCGCATTGGATAACACACTGGCGTAGAGAGCGGGAGGTACCGAGTTCGAGCCCGTAGGGCGGATATGTTTATAGGCTGCTATTAGCGCCGTGTATTGCAGGCTAATAATAATAACAATATCTTTTCTTTAATCAAGCGCCTGACAAACGCACTGCGCTGTACATTTACATGTTATGCAATTGAAACAATCTTAGCTACTGACAGAACAGACAGCCTGCAATACACGGCGCTAATAGCAGCCTACAAAGCACGTCCGCCTACGGGGCTCGAACTCGGTACCTCTCGCTCTCTACGCCAGATGTTATCCAATGCGCTATCAGCCCCTCTGTCTGTTCTGTTAGTAGTTAACTAGTTAAGATTGTTTCAATTGCATAACATCTAAATGTACAGCGCAGTGCGTTTGTCAGGCGCTCAATTAAAGAAAAGATATTATTATTATTATTAAACACTTAAATGTTTGTTATGTGTAGATTTGTATGTATTGTATTGTATCTAACAATTTATATAGCGGCTCTTGCAGTGCACACCAATCAGAGGCGCTCCCAGTGCGAGAGACCCATGGAGAAGAGAAAGAGGTCTTGAGACAACGAAAAGAGGCGCTTGGCCCACCAGTTAATAACGTGTCGAAGGAGGGAGCTGGTTCCATAGTGCAGGGCCAATGAAGGCAAAGGCTCGAGATTTAGCCATAGCAGTCTTCGCTGGCGGGACAAAGAGATCTTATCTTGTATAGAAACAATGGCGCTATAGCAGTTCTCATATTAACATCATTTTTTAAATATCGTCCTATCACTTATCTTGTACATATGCTTTCTATAGGCTGCTATTAGCGCCGTGTATTGCAGGCTAATAACAATAATAACAATATCTTTTCTTTGTCTGTCTGTCTGTCTGTCTGTCTGTCTATCTGTCTGTCTGTATGTGTTTCTGTCTCTTTCTCTGTCTCTGTCTCTGTATCTATCTCTGTCTCATTCTGTCTGATTCTCTGTCTCATTATCTGTCTCATTCTCTGTGTCTGCCTCTGTCTCCATAGGCGTAGACTCTGCCGGGGCAGCCGGGGCACGTGCCCCCCCAATAATTGAGATGGTGGGGCATTGCCCCACCAATAAATCCAGAGGATAATTTCTTAAAATATTAAAAACTTCGTCCAGAAACAGAGACAAAGAACTTAAATACTATCAGAAATTCCATAATGAAAACCAAGATTTATTTATATCTTCAATGTTTTCAAGTCTTCAAGGCTTCAATATGAAACAAATTTACATGTAAGCAAAAAGCAACCATTTCAGACTGAAACTGTTCTCGTTCTCGTCTCTACGCTGGATAACATCTTCTCGTCTATTGACAATGGAAATTCCTGCCTCTCACTAATCACTATGCCTTGACCTCAGTGCAGCCTTCGACACCATAAACCACCAGCTACTGCTTTCAAGACTCACCAAAAGGTTCTGTGTCCCCTGGGACTGCCTTAAACTGGTTAGCTTCTTACGTAGATGACCGTATCAGCAGGTTGGCATCGGAACCACAGCACCGTTCGATCTTAGCCCGCTGTTTACACTGCTGGAATGCCACAGGGATCTGTCCTCGGTCCTTATTATTTAGATTCTCTACTTCCCAATCAGTCGTACAGCTAATCACTTTGGAGTCCAATTACAACAGTAACCGGATGATACTCAGCTCCATCTTGCTCTGTCACACACCGATCAGCCTGGTAAACAGAAAAATTTGCATGGCTCTGTTTCAATGGTTTGACCATAAACCCAGACAAATCTGAGGTAATTCTGTTCGATTCGCGCCAACGACTGCGTTCTCTTCGTAATTCAAATTCACTTCCTTCCTTCAAAAAGCGGCTCACAACTCACCATTTCCCCTTCGATTTCAAGCACTTGGATATTATTATAACTGCGTCTTCTCCTTGCGGTTGACGATCAGCGTCGTAGATTCACATTTCGGGAAATTTAATAATAATAATAATAATAATAATAATATTAATAATAATAATAATAATAATAATTATTATTATTATTATTATTATTATTATTATTATTTATTTTCTACAATAAAAATAATAATAATAATACATTAGCCTAATATAATAACGGAAGCGCTTATGATGCGACCAGTTTTCGCGTTCTGATTGTCCAGACCCCATGCCCCACCAATATTTTGGACAAGTTTACGCCAGTGTCTGTCTCTGTCTTCCCTTGGTCTCCTTCCAGCAACCTGACTCGGTTCCTTCACTTGTTATCTCCGGACAACACCTCTGACATGACGCAGCGCTCGTGAATACTGTATTGCCCTGCGCTTAGTTTATTTAGCGCTTTATTAACTTTGAGCTTACAATTACAATGATAAATTTACATCGATTTGGAGCGGAGAATGTGTACGCACTCGTTAGCACGTTCGGGAGCAGCTACGACTTTTAAAACGCGCCAGTAATTATTGACAAATGACAACACGGTGTGACGACCGATTATGAGAGAATAAAGGATCCCTTGCCTTCCTCAACACACGCGCGCAATGATTCTGAATGGCGGCGCTACGTTGTGCTCAGCCGACCGGAGAACGACCAAGTATTCGCCCGCCACAATGCCACGGAGACGCACCGCGGAGTAGCAATGCCCAAGAGCCGCTCCTAAGCCGAACAAATAGACTCGGCAATGGCGAATTAATCGTTATAACGCTCATTATGAAAAGCGTCGTACGGGGTTGAATTAAAAATGCTATTACATGCCTCACTGGCATGGCGTTGTGCTCGAGCCCCACGCTAGGTGTCGCTCGAGTCCGTTTAAGGGCAATTAGCGAGGGCTTGGAGCGCTAAGACGAACAGCGGCCTTGGTACGGGTTGCTTTGGGTAGGGGTTGGAACCTTTGTAGCCCGATTGACGGAAGGAGGAGAGCTATAGATTATGCTTAGCTATTGACTGTGTCACCTTTTAAGCAACGGACCGTCATTAGCAGTAAGGTATGGCAAAGTATTGTAATGTAAATGAACATTTATATAGCGCCCCTTCGAGATATCTACTCAGAGGCGCTCTCTGCGTTAGCCTATGTGATGCTAAATGTCATTACGAACAAAAATATTACAAATTTACATCAATTAGCAAAACAATGCACAGTAGGCTAAGAGCTGAAAGAGTCACCAGTGGCAGGCCCACGCACACACATGGAACCAACCAACGGATTCCCGTCGATAGCTGAAGATGGCATGATGATGTTCATGATGATGATGATGATGATGATGATGATGATGATGATGACGACGACGACGACGATGACGACGACGACGATGATGATGATGATGATGATGATGATGATGATGATGATGATGACGACGACGATGATGACGATGACGATGACGATGACGATGACGATGATGATGATGATGATGATGATGATGATGATGATGATGATGATGATGATGATGATGATGATGATGATGATGATGATGATGATGATGATGATGATGATGATGATGATGATGATTATGATGATGATGATGACGATGACGATGGTAATGTAAGGTAAGGTAAAGTATACGGTTTCGTAGAGCAAGATACGGTATAAGGTATGTTAGCAGTTACTAAGTACTATCACCTGTAGAATAACTCTCTCCATTCACCAATTAGGACCTAGAGCACACAACCATACTCTCCCACCCAACGATAACCGCTCTCAATTTATTCCCAGGTCCTTATATAAAAACATTTACTAGTTTTCTTTAAAATTTTCTAATTAACTTTTATTATCTATTATCACTCATGTTAGCATTTCTGCGTTTTTGTCAGATTGTTTTTCTCAATAAAACGAATACACTATCAAGGTAAGGCAAAATATAATAGTCATAATAATAATAATAATCATCATAATAATAATAATAATAACCATCTTATTTTATCGTCGTCATCATCAAAATAATCATTAATCGCATAATGAAGCACGCGAGGCATAATTATTAAAGAGACAGGAACTCAACCAAATGTTTACAAGTTCTGATAACAATCGTCGACGGTTCCACTGATTGCAACAAAAGGCGTTTTTAATTACTGTCCTCTCTTAGGGATGCGAATCCGAGTGCTAACACGTGGCTTATTGGCCTTCGTTGGCGAAAGCTGCTGCTGCTGCAGCTGATGACTGTGATGCGTTGGATAGAGGATGCTGTAATTGCAGACGGCTGTGCGCCGTTTGGCCGCCTCGGTCTGAGGATGGGACAAGAGCACTTGGAGTAGGAGGATGCGCCGCTTCCGACACTAGCGCCGCACGGCCACCGACGACGGCTGTGTTTTCTTTCGACGTCTTTGTGACGAAACCAGACGGAATATAGTCAAGAGCTGTTTAAACAGAACGAGTGACTGACTGAGTGACTGACTGAGTGAGTGAGGGAGTGAGGGAGGGAGAGAGGGAGGAAAGGAGGGAGTGAAGGAGCCCCCGAATGAGTACAAAACGCAACAGCCCATTACAACATTCGGTAGAATCTGTAGTAGTTGGAGCAATTTTGTACTGGTCACCGCGACTTCTAAAATCGTTATCGTATACGCTCCAAACTTCTAAAGCGCCACTCAAAGCCAAGCACAGGGCACCAGTTTATTGACGAGCGCTGAGGCGGTGACAGTCACCACCGGTCCATCGCTTTCAGTCCCTGCAGTGTAGAAAAATATTTGTTCCGACTTGACGGCGCTATTTTTAGTTTGAAGTAAGTTCAAGCAACGAGTATTATTAACGGCCGTGTATATGCTTGCGTATTTAACTATATCAATGCTGATTGATGCCTTCTCGTTAGATTACTTACTTACTGTTTTATGCAGCGTAAAATGGAGACGTTTGACAGTATCAAACAGGATTGGTCACCACCATTTTTGAGGGCTAAGTTAAGCCTTTAATTTTCTATAAGGCTTGAGAGTGGGGGGAGGTGTGGCGGTATCAGAAGTTTTTGTTTTTAATACTCATCCGAGTTTGAAAGTCTCTGTGCTTCATGGTCTCTTTCTTCCCTCCTCTGTCCTCTCTTTCCCTCTCTTTCTCGGTCTCTCTGACTGTCTCTCTATCTGTCTCTGTCTGTCTGTCCCTCCTTTCCCTCCCTCTCTCTGCCTGTGTCTGTCTCCTTCTTTCCTCTGTGTCTGTCTGTCTCGGTGTGTCTGTCTGTTTGTCTTGTTTGCTTGCCTGTCTGCTTGTCCGTCTGTCTGTCTGTCTCTCCATCCCTCTCTCCGTGTGTGTAAATAATAGGTGGTTTGATATCGTTGTCTATAATCTCATAATTATCTGAAGTGATTCTCTCTTCTGGTGGATCTGCTCAATTCGTTTCCAATCGCCCCTCTCTCCCCTCTCACCCTCTGTCCCGTCTCACCCTCTCACCGTCTCCCCCGCGAGTACCTCTCCATATCCCTTGAACATCCATCCTTCCGTCAAACCCTCCCTCTCCCCGTCCTTTGTCAGTGCGTGCGAATGGGTGTGACGGCGTGTGTCCATGTGTGTCCGCGTGTGAGTGTGTTTCTCCGTGTATGTCCGTGTGTGTGTGTCTCCGTGTGTGTGCTTCTGTGTGTCTTTCGTCGTGTGTCCGCTTGTAGTGTTGTCCATGTATGTGCCTGCTTATATGTGTCCGTCCGTGCGTTTGTCCGTGTGTGTCTGAGTGTTCGTCCACGTTTGAATGTGTATGTGCTTCTCTCTGTTTGTTCGTTTGTGTCCAGTCCGTCCGTCAGCTCCCTTCCTCCATCCGTTCGTTGCACTACCGAGAGCACCGAGCGCGCGGGGTCTGTCCGCCTGTGTCGCTGTCTCTCGACGTATAGTTTGCGCGTAGACCATTTCATCATACTCGACTAGGCAACGAGAGTTGGACACACAGTCGGTCGGTCGACCCCTGCTGCAGTGGGCGAGGAGGACTCCACCGGGGGAGACTGCGAGGGATGGGGCGCCTCCTCTCCCTTCTTTCCTTCGTCAATAAAATTAATTCGCATTCGTCGACGATAGGTGGAGCCACTGAATGCAAAGGAGCGGAGGGTTGGAGGAGTAGGAAGGGAGGGAGATGGAGGAGGAGGGGTCAGGTGGAGGAGGATAAGATGAGGAGGAGATAGAGATTGAGAGACAGACAGACAGAGTGAGAGACAGACAGACAGAGAGAGAGAGAGGGACAGATGGATGGATGATGATAGGGAGAGAAAGACAGACAAACAGACCGAGGGGAGGTTGGAGGAATACAAGAACAATGATGATAAGATGCCAGTGAGGAGGAGGCAATGAACGATCGAATGGGAAAAGGAATTGAAGGATGAGACAACAATCGTCGATGAGAGAGAACATGAGGAAGAGAAGTATGAGGATCTGGTTGAGGCTGAGGAGTTCAGACTTCAGAGCAAGAGGAACGTTTGAGGAATCCACCCTTTGAACCACCCGACTCCAAGTGTCTACTTACTTACTTAAAGACAATTGGAGTCTACTCGAAAATCAATCCATCCATCATAAACTAATCAATAACAATAACTCCGTCGGCCGATCATTCAGCCAATTAATCAAACATTTACTCACTCTCCCACCCAACATACCCCACCCACCCACCCTACAAAACCCACTTGCTCACTAACTCACTCATTTCACTCATCCAGTCAGTCAGTCAGTAGGAAATTCAGTCAGTCAGTCGGTCAGTCACTCACACATTCACTCACTTGATCGGTCAATCACAAAAAATCAATCCCCAATAGCATCGTATATACCTGCCATTCAACCCATATGTTTATCCATCCCAGAGCCTCCGACCCATCATTTAACTCTCAACAAGAAACCAAGTAAACTTCTGACCCTTCAGTATCGTTTTAATTCAAAAAATCTAACCCAGTCCATTCTATATCGCGGACAGACACTTTACAAAATGCTAAACCGCGCTAAAAAAAACCTATAGTATACAACCAGTCAGTAATTACAAAACTCACAATCAGAATAAAAACAATTACAACTTTTTACATATGGCTGAATAACAAGCAACAGATTCCATACACGCCAAGATTCCTTAACGCAAGGCTTCGTTAAACATTGCAATTGTAATAAAAGATTTATTTAAATAGCACCTATGTGAGAGATTCAACAGAAGTGGTTGGACTCCACTGATATGCTGAAGAAAAAGACAAATAGATTCTGAAACAATTAAATGAGTTCAAATTACAATTGTAAATGGATTACATAAGAACGAAGGAAGGCTGAAAGTAATTAGGAAAACAAGGAATGGTGGAAGGAATACAGAAAAGGAAGGAATGAAAAAATAATGTAAGAAGGAAGGAAAGAATGGATGGAAGGAGGGCAGGAAGAAATTGAATAAAATGATGGAGGGAAAAACAAATAAAATTGAAAAATGAAAAAAACCATAAAAACATTATTTAACAAACAAAAGCTTTTAAAATTCACAATTCAAATCCACAATTAACAATTAAAAAGAAAGAACAAATAAAAATGAAAAATGATTTAAAAAACCATAAAAACTTTATTTAACTAATTAGAAAAGCCTTTAAAATCCACAATTTAAATCTACAATTAACAATTAAAATCGACAGTGGATTACCAACCAACGCAAGACCACATAGACTGCAGCATCGACAAAAGCTAAAAAATCCGTAAAAAATATTCTTATTTTTAAAATTACTTACATACAATGTAGTATATTTTCACAAGCTCTCAGATTAAATACAAGCATGCAAGTGAGTATGTACAAACATACACATTGGGACACATATATAGCAACATTCAGAAACTGTTTTATAAGTGACAAATATGGCTATCTGCAGAATGAAAAATGTCTAAATTACGGAAGCAAAAAAGTATTAATGTAGATAAGTAGGAATGCAGATAAGTCAGAAAGCAGATAATTAGGAAATAAATAGAAAATTATATAAGTAAAAAATCAGATGAGCAGCAAATAAGATAAGAAATAAGATAAGCACGAAGTAAAATAAGTAGAACATCAGATAAGTAGGAAATAAAATAAGTAGGAATTCAAATAAGTAAGAACTACGTTAAGTAGGAAGTCAGACAAGTAGGAAATAAGATAGATAAATACGTTGTCTCTAACATGACAGAATAAAAATTAAAAATATCAAACAACCCAATGAGTAAAATCTGAGGACATGTTGTAATTTCAAGTTTCACAGTGTAACATTCCAAGCGTCCACGTTTTCCTTCATTTCATCGGAAAAGCTTCGACGGAGTCTTGCCCTTGCATTCTGGAACCAAACCTGTCAACAGAAAGATCCACCATGTATATCAAAATTTCTCTCCTGCCACTCCCCGCATCTCCATTTTACAACACACTAAAAATAAACAACATCCTAATAAAAGTAAATAGGAGAAAATCGCCCGATAGTATAGCGCTGGACTGTATTTCCAATCGCTTGCATTTAAAATTCAGCAACTGAAATTAGGTCAGTCGATCAATCAATCAATCAGTCAATCAACTAATCAATCAATCAATCAATGCCCCTTTATGAACTCACTGAACTCAGCAATAAAACGAGAAGAGAAGACCTTGGTGGGAAGACAAGGTGCTGAGGGAGAGGATTTACTAACTGCCCTCATGTGCTAACACAAAGAAAATGAAGCAGCTAATACAGTATGGACCCGTTTATGAATCGTGTTAATTTCAATTACATAATTGAAATTATGTAATTTACATTATAAATGTAACTTGTAATTCAATTACATATTCTCTTGTATTTTGTAATTTTAAATTCAATTACATGACCCAAAGTAATTTGTAAATCACGAACAACCTAAAGCGCCAGTAATTTGCCCATCCCTTTTTACACACAGCCTGGATTGCACTCTGTACGATAGGAATGTCCTTCCACGATTTCAACCAGTCCACACCGTACTTGGTGCCCAAGGATTCCTCTCACGGTAAAACAGAAGGGACTGCTCTTCTCCTTGTGTAACCACTTCAAAAACTCACCCTCAGTACATTAATCTTCAGTCCCGTCACACCAGATAGTTCTTCCAGTTGTCGAGTGGTCGGTTTTCGGCAAGTTTCGAAGAAATTGTTCAGCATGTCGATCTGGTAACTCGTAAACGAAGTTCGTACGCGCTTTGACGGACAGCTGCGCGAACAAGTCGTGTTTCTGACACTCGTCTGAGTTTCCCTTCTCTCCCGAGGTACAAAACTCGAAAGCGCCGGATATGTGTCCTCTGTCCAGTTTCGCAATTCTCGCGGCCTCTCTTGTGAACTTTCTATACTCTGGTTCCTTGTTTCCCTTCCACCAAACTGGCGCGAGACTGGTTCCACGGCTTTGAAATGCGCTGAGCAGTAGACGCGGTTTCTGTCGACGCCAAAGGAGTCGCTGTTTGTGATTTGTCTACAGCAGACTGCACACATCATGCAGGATATGTGATAGAAAGCTTCCATGACGGTGAAGGTTGGTTCGTCTGGATTTATCGGCGACTGACATCTACTGCATCGTTTCCGGTGACATGACCTGAAAAATTGAAGATAAATGTTACTAAACAAACTGTTATTACTATGCATATCATCATCGTGCAAGATTTGTATAAGATGATCGAGAAGTGCTATATAAATGTTCAGATACATACTTATTTACATGCAAGCATGCACATATACATGCATGTATACTGGTATACATTCCAACATACCATACATAAACTAACGTAGATACCTGAAAACATACATTTATATACACAAATATCAGACATTCATACATACATACATGTATACATACATACATACACACACACAAAATGTACACATTTAAAAATACAAAACACAAACACATACACACACATTTAAACACACAAATACAAGCATACACATACATACATAAACACCCTCACACATTTATACACACAAATGCAAATACATGCATACAAATATATACATACAAGTATGTAGTTAATATTGTTATTGCTGTTTTGACTAGAATTTGCATTTGTGTTACTGAGAGAACCGCTTACACTTTTTAATTGTGATCTCTTGATCAACAAACAGGCCAATGATTTGATTAGTTAATCAGACGCTTTACCAGTCTCGGAAAACGCTCCAATCGTCTGAACTGTATTCCGAGTCCGGAGGAGTGACATCCAGGTAACTGCACGAGTTGGAATCGCGACCAAATCCAGCTGCGGTCAAAGATGTCATTGGTGTAAGCGGTGTGAGTGGTGCTATGATGTGGTCCAATTCACCCAACCAGCAACTTCTGCGAATTGCACCGACTGAAATCAACATACAGCAAGGAAAAGAGTGAACATGTGAAAAAGCCATTATTAAAAATCCTCACTGTCTTCATGTTGAAGTTTACAGTAACAAGAAATAGCAGAAAATTTGCTAAGAAACGTCTAATTTTGTCCATCAAATTCACGGTGCATTAACATGCGTCACCTAATAAACTTTTTCTTTCGTTCGAATATTAGGCGGACATGTCACTTAAAAAGCTCTAAAAGCAGTTAGGCTAACGAGAAGAGTCTGTGAGAATTCGCATGCAGTGCTACAAAAATGCGTATTTACAACAATTATACAAACTTGGTCAGGTCTAATAAAGGAGTTTTCGTATAATTTTGCTCTCCAAATATACAACAGATTCAACTAACCACTTTGTAGATTCTCCATGGCTCTGTAACTATCCAATTTAATTATAAAATAAATCTTATAAAACAATACTTTCGCAGTTTATTTACTACATTTAAAACTGAACTTTGAAAGTCCGCGCTTCAATGCAGTGCTTCCCTCTATCGTCAAAACACGACTAACTGGATTATTTATTACAGAAGTTACCGGCGGCACAGAGCTTCGCGGGAACCAGAACCGTATATATGCGGCTCTGGCGGGACCCATTGGACAAGCGGGTCCAAGGCAGGGGTGCAAAAAACCAAACTTGTTTAAAAATGAAAAGTTGTTTTTTTGTTTTTTATTTAACCTGGGATTATTAACGTTGCCTTTAACATCATAGGCCGTTTAACGTGATGTTCTCATTTTTATGACATCAAATCTGCCGTTGTTTCCTTCGTCCAAACTAGTTTGTTAATATTTCATGTCCGTTATTTATATTATCTATCTAGCGTAGCAATGATCTGCCTTTAATTCTATTTCCTTCGAATCTTCCTAACTAGAGATTTGTTAATATTTCATGGAAACGTTAAAATAAAATGAATAGTTAAATATGTCAACAAATTTTAGGCCTTTTGTTACCCCTACCCCTTAACTGTCAAACATTGACGGACCCCCCAAAGATTATGTAACAATACCAGGCCAACAGACAACTCATTAATAATGCCCAGATTTGAACGTATGACCTTTTTAAGGGCAATAGTGCAAGAGACCGACCGAAATGGAGAAGTTTTGTTAGAGCCTCATCGTCAGCGAATACTGATTGAGGAGAAAGAAAGGCAAAATTTTTTAGACATTTTTAGATGACTTTTTAGGCATTTACTCTTTCGCTACCTTTTTTGGATTCATTGGGAAAACAAATTTTTGACGTCAACTTTCACCGAACCCCCTGTCAACAACTGTCAAACTTTTCAAAGTGATCATGACGTCAATAATATTTAAACCTTATACCTGTTGAATCTGCATATTAATATCAGTCAGACTGAGTCAGTAACAGTTATATAAAATAGCTGCATAATTATGGTTTTCTGTTGTTTCTAAATAAAAGCAACTTATTTGCATGATTTACTTGCGATGTGATATATAATCTACACTCTCTTACGTCATTCCGCGTAGACTTCACTTCAAATATCTACTTCTGTATTTAAGTCTGATGTGGCAAATATGGCGGCGCCCATAAGTAAGGGTGACGAAGTTTGAAAACATCGAAGCGAACTGATTATTTGTTACGGAACGTAATTAAAAGTTGCAATATGGATAGTCGGTCGTTTTTCTCGGTTTCCTTTCTTAGCTTTTGGTTCATTGGCGGTGTAGGCTGTTTTGACAGCTTAATGGACAATGTTTACTTCGATATAAAGTGGCCCGGTTCCGAAGACATTCTACAGTCGACGGAACAAAATGTATTTATTTGTTTTGTTTATAGTACTGTTAATAAGAATAATATTGTATTTAGCTTGTTCTTGCAATATGAGGTGGACTGTTGATACTTTGACACGTCTGTATACCGTTTCAAAACTGTATATCGCCGAATTTTCGCTTTTGGGAATGCTATCATTTAGAGGATGTGTATGGCATTTCTTTCTGAATATCTCTCAAGAGCTGGCTGTATGTTGTTTTATTCGAGAACATTCGAGAATATTAGCCCAAGATTAAGTGCATCATGAACTATTTATGTTAAATTTGTTTATAAAGCCATGTTATTTCAGTAGAAACATTTTAGCGTAGGCAAAAGTTCACTTCAGGATATAATGCTGAACGATACCCAGAAGTAGTAGCAGAGGAGTTTCTTTGCGGCGCTATATAAATGCCAGTTTACATTAAGGTTCATTACATTACATTTTGCATTTGCTTGACAGTAAAGGTTTGTAATGTTATGTGAAGAAACTGAAAACCAGTTTAAAGTGGGGAGCTATTTAAATGCATGTAACTGTAACTGTATCCATGGAAATTGGTTACCATGGTGATTGAATTTTTTGCTTGATTTGTTGAAGAACCGTTTGATCGAAGATGGCTCTGTTCTTGTTATGACCAATAACAACGAAAAATATCGATGCATTCTACCAACCGTTCTCGATTCAGATCAAAAGGTTTGGCAGTTGAACAATCCATTGATCCATCCATTTATCTATCCATCTGTCCATCAATGAATCAATCCCATCCACCAATACATACATACACACGTCCATTGCATTCATCCATCCTTCCTCCAATCCGTCAGTCCACTTACACACCATTTCATTCCTTCATGCGTCCATCCATTGATCAGTTTCATAATAATAATATTAGTGACAATTTATATAATAATAATAATAATAATCCTTGATTGAAGCCATCCACCAGCGCATATTTACATTTATGCAATTGAAACAATTCACAAGAACAAATGACAGAAGACATAAATCTAACTACTAACAGAACAGACATTGCAATTAATAAAGTCCACCCTATGCTCGCTATATGCCAGTGTGTTATCAGCGCTTAAACCATTTAGCCATTACAAGGGCACCTCACAGTCAACTAACAGCAGGGTAGGCCCGTTCCATCCATCCATCTGTCAGTTCACCCATCCAGCAGCCATATTTATTTATTAGCAGAACAAATTAATGACTTAATTAATTAATTAATTATTAATCCACTTCCATTTATATCTGTCAGTTTAAACCATTTAGCTGTCAGTTCATCCATCCATCCACCTGCCCAACCATCCACTGCTCCATTCCATCCATCCGTTCTGTTTCTTTTCCAAACAGGATGCTGATGACACAGTATCGAGTACGTTAGAAATGGATTTACTGAAGCCACTCTTCGAACAGAACGTCTGCACCTATCGAGTGAGTCCTACTTCTCTCTAATAATTGATGATAATGATGATGATGAGGAGGATGAACAGGAGGCGGAGGGGATGATAATCATGATGATTAACTCATTAACTCTGCTCGGTCAGCTACAGACTTCCTGTAGAATTGAGAATAAGGTTTAACCCTTTAACTCTGCTCGGTACTAGCTACATTGACTTCCTGTAGAATTCAGAATAAAGGTTTAAACTGGTTTGTCTTACCTATAAAACCCTCACAATGAGAACTCCTGCCTACCTTCAACCACTATAGCTTCTCCATATATTTTGCCCTGCAGCCTGCGGTCTTCTGGTGTGGGTCTTTTGGTTGAGCCTTGATGTAGCGCTGTCATGGGCTTTCGTGCATTTAATTTTGCTGCCCTAAGGAATGGAACCGACTACCAATGTTTGTCCCAAGTTTGATCTCTTAATCTTACTAATAAATTAATTAATAAATTAACTTATTTATTAATAAATTAACTTATTAAATAAATGCCTCAAAACTTACTGAGTGTTCTAATTGACTTTCAGGAATTTGGATGTGTAACAGCTCTTCACCTGTTGACTGACTAACCACTCCTCCTATTCACATTCTGTGTGACCTTGCTCATGTTAAAAATGTAATAATGATGATGATGATGATGATGATGATGATGATTTTCAAGGTGATGGTGATGATGATGTTAATGATGTAAGAATGGTTGTTACTTTTGAAGCTGGAGACGTACTGGACTTACGAACTCTGTCACGGCCGACATTTACGACAGTATCACGAGGAAAAGGAAATGGGAAAGGTAGTAAACAACCCGTTTATAATAATCATTATATAATAAACACCTTGTTTGTAAACCTGTTATAATAAACACATTCTTACTATGAAATTATGTAGCAAGCAACCTGTTTGTAGTAAAAAAAATGAAATAAACAACCTGTTTGTAGTAAATATTTTATAAAGAATATAAGAAATTTCATAATAGTTTGTAGCATTTTGTAATGAACAACTTGTTTATAATACATATTTGATAAAAAAAATCACCACATTTACTGTAACATTTTATAATAAACACCCTGTTTGTTATAAACATTTTATAATAAACAATCTATGAGAAGTAAATGACAGTTTGCGTACCGGTAGTCTGACCTAGCAGAGCATGCATACGGTTAGGAAGTTGTATTGTGACTCTGATTTTCTTCTAAGAATGAATCATCTGATACATAGAAATCCATATGTAAGTGGCACTATATAAATTTTATGTTATCATTACGTTATGTTTTCAGAAGCCAAAGTTGCAGGAGTACTTCTTAGGTCGATACAAGATGGAGACGTTTTATTCAGGTGCGTTTTTGTCCAACTTCTACTCTATTTTCTCTCACACACAGAAGCCGATTGGTTCGGGACATAGTAAGTAAATAAGTAAGTATATAGCCTTTATTAATCCATTAGCAAACACACAATGGGACATCAAAATAGAATGTAAAATAACACATAATAATAATACTACACATTAATAATAATGTGTAGTAATAAAAATGAATTGTAAAGTTCTAAAACATTTTAATAAGTGTAAAGCATCTTGGTAATGAATCCCTTTCTAGTGAGAAGGTCAGAACGTGGAATTTCAAGGTTGTGAGGACGAGGCTGTAAAAAGTATAGTGATTCATGAACTGGAAGGATTAAACCATGGAGGACATGCCCAGGATTAGCCAATGTATTGGAAAATAGAGCGCGGTCAGCTTTATTTTCCAATATAGTAGCTGATTGGTTAGAGCAGTTGCCTTGTAATGTGGAGAATACGGATTCGATCCTCCATTGAGACGGTTACTGTGTAGGGACCTTGAGCAAGTCCTTCACTCACAATTGCTCAGCGCCATCGATTGATGCTTGGTCATTTGTTTTGCAGAGTATGAAGCAGCAAAACAGAATCAGCTGAAGTCCGACAAAAAGCAGAACACAAGCAGGAAAATTCAGGTAGACATTTGATTGTAAATTGCTCCCGAACTAACACAATGAAACCACGATCAAACAAAACGGTCTTCAAGCATTTGTGGAAAAGAGATGAACAGATTAGGTTACAATTTCTGTTTGCAGAAAGTTCAGGGTATCGAGATTCCGTACTTCGAGGTCGTCTATACGGACGGCACGTTCTGCGAGCTCACGGGACAGCCGCGCAAGGCCTACCTCCATTACGTCTGCCAACCGGATGGACGCGGCGAGGTCTACGAACTCAAGGAAACGTCGTCGTGTGAATACGAGGTTGTCGTCCTGGCCAACCAACTCTGTTCGCACCCAGCGTACGGGTGAGGCTTAAAACCGCGTTTATTTGGTTGTTGGATAATGATCCTAATTAAAGATATGATGTCTCATTATGGAACCTGGACAGTGGTTAAATTGCTCATCCAGAGGTGCTGTATCTAAAATTTTTGCAAAACTAGAAACTAAGTCTGTATGGCTGTTCTATACTTGGTACTTTTGCTGTTCAGTATTTGGATACAACATAAATGCGTGAAACATGATGCGTATGATTGATTGTCATAACCAAATACACAGTTTGGGGATGGGTCTTTTTTTAGTGATGGATATCATAGTTCTGGTGCCGGATCTCAAATCTGAGGTGCCAGATATCATAACCGGTGGCATCTGGCTGAATTTAACCTCTGAATGTGGAGATTCGCTTATTTTTCCGCGTTTTGCCTCTTGAGTGGGCAGTGGACTAATTATAAGGTCCTGACAATAGGCCTAATGCTTTGCAGGACATGCCTTCATTGAAATCCAATTCGGTATGATCAGATTAAGTCCAGCTGAATGAAGTCAAATGTTATCCAATTCCTACCTGTAAAATCCCATTCGTTTGAAACTGTAATTTTAAAATAAAATGATGATAAACAAATTCTAATAAACACATTTTTAAAATCAAAAATTCAAAACTTACGTATAATGAAAAAGTTAAAATCGAGAGATTAAAGCTGTTTATAATGAAACACTTGAACTGTTTGTGATTAAGAAATTGCTGACGATGTTTGTTTCAAAGTCAGCTTGTGTTTTTTAAAAGGCTACCTGTATGTTTAAAAGGCTGCCTGTGATTTTTTTTAAAGGCTGCCTATGTCTTTTTTTTCAAAGGCTTTCTGTGTTTTTTCAAAGGCTTCCTGTGTTTTTCAAGGCTGCCTGTGATTTTTCAAAGGCTGCCTGTGTTTTTTTAAAGGCCAAAGAAGGAACAGACAAATACGATTCACTGCCATGCACTGGATGGGTCGCCCAAGCGGCCGCAGAATCTCGAACTTTTCAACATCGAAAGCACCTTAGAACAGTTCAACCAAAGACAGGTTCATCTACAGGTTTCTCTCCAAATTGCTCGATCTCTCAATTGGAGATCGAAATTGGTTATCAAACAATCTGTGTAGTACTAAACCTATTTTTTTAGTAATTTTTGTTATTTTCTTATGAATTTCTGGATGATGTTGTATCAAAGGAGTGGGGCACTGTAGCCGATTGGTTAGAGCGCTCGCCGTATAATATGGTGAGTTCGGGTTCGATACTCCACTGAGGCAGTTACTGTGTAGGGACCTCGAGCAAGTCTTTCACACACAGTTGCTCAGCGCCATCGTTGTTCTGTTGTATGATCGTGTGTGCACTTCTGAACTTTGGAAGGAGGGCAATATCAAATAGAACTGTATATTGTTTTGTATCAAATACAACTTTTTTGTATTGTATTGTATCGAATGCAATTGTCTTGTATATTGTATCAGAGCTTTTCTATATCATTAACATCGCTTTAATGAGGGATGCATGTTCGCTTTGGAGGGTTCGTATTTTCTTGTGGACTGTTAGCTTCTGATACTTCTTTCTTAGCCCAAGCATGCTTGTAATCAGTGGTGGGGAATTGGGAACTATCCTCTCTTTCGTTGAATCCACGCTGTTAATGGCGTACGCTGTCACGGAGTAACCGGATATTGAGATGTGTGCATGAAGCGGGTGATGACCGTAGATATTTTGGTGATGCTTAACAGTTTTTTACTTTGATTCTAGTTTTGGGAGGACGATTCCTCACAGACGGAGGTATTGTCTACCTGTCCTATTGTTTGCTTTTGTTTCCTCATCATTACCTTTTTATCTGCTTGTGTTACGCTATTACGTAGTTACGTAGTTACACTATTATGTCATTACACAGTTACGTCAGTTACTTTATTATGGACTTACTTTTGTTATGCTGTTATGAAGTTACTTTTGTTACTTTGTAATGGACTTACTATTTTTATGCTGTCACGTAGTTACTTTTCTTTCGTTGTTATGTAGTTACTTTTTTACTCATTTAGGTTTGTTATGTTTTTACGTAGTTACTTTTCTTATTTAATTACTTTACTTACTTTGTTATGTAGTGACTTTTTTACTCTGTTACACAGATATTTAGTTACTTAATTAGTTAGAGCTTTAGTTCGTTACTGAGTCTGTTTGCTTTACTTTATTTTTCCTTTTTCCAGTTTGATTACATATGCAAATATATGCAAAAAAGCATCTTTTGATATGCATGGAGTGATTGTTGTGCATGCATATCATACTAACTTTCTATGTGATTAATTAGTAATTAATTAGTGAGAGTTAACAATATGGAAGTTTGCTTATTCAATAAGATGCTGAGCAGTTTCAGTTTATGTTCTAACCATAGTTGTATCTTTGTGTAGCTTTGTGTAAGTAACTAACAATGCTTTGTGTAGTTTCACTTTCAGTTCTAACCGTGTTTATCTAGTTTCACTTTCAGGTCCAACCCAATCTTTTGTCTAATTTTCAGTTCGAGTTGATTTCTTTGTTGCTAACGTTTCAAAATCTTTTGTGCAGGATTTGGATCCAACTAACAGTTTGTGGGACTTGGTTGGCCAAATTATGAAGGAGGTAAAAAAACACACGATATGTCTGATAATAGCAGCTTAGTGTTGGAATCATGACCATTGACCAAGTGGTAAACTGTCAGCCTTTGTGTGGGATTCAATTCCCAGTTTGTGATGTGGCTGTTTGGTCACGCGCTTGCCTCGTAACACAGAGTTTGCAGGTTTGAACCTTCCCTGGTCAGAACACTGTAGTAAATGCAACAAGTCTTACAATAATTGTTGTGATGGTACTTGTTACTGATACCAGAAGTATGGCGGGCTGAGTTGTCTCAGACTGATGTTACCTTGTCCAAGTACTAACTAATTGTGGGATATGGTAGCTGATTGCTTAGAGCGCTCACCTTGTGGCTCGTAGAGTACGGGTTCGAGCCTCTTCCACGTAGGGACCTTGAGCAAGTCTTTTGCTCACAATTGCTCAACGCCATCGATTGATGCTTGGTCATTAGATAGTTGTGCTTAATATATGCATATTGCATAATAATAATTTGGCTCAATGTTAGCCTTGCCATGATGCAGAGCAATGTATCCTGTATTGACCCTGCCAAACCAGTTATTCATGGCTAACAGATTAATTATGATAAGTTTCTAATCTGCAGGACAGTAATTAAGTGTCTAGGTAAGACTTCAGTATGTGATTCTCAGGTGCTAACTAGAACTTCTTAACTACATGACTGCTGCTTTCATGAATTGTAATTACAGTATTTAATTGTAATTAAATTCTAATCATTATTGTAATTAAATTCTAATTGTAAATGAGCATTTAGGTCAGAGGTTCATAGCTGGGCATTCCTTGTCCAGCTGCTCGGCTGTGGCTGTCAAATTTCTCTGCTTCGTCTGAAAGATCTAACAGCCATTGGCTTGACTTCTTTAGATATGATGCATAAATTTGCATAAAAATTAGGTCGCATATATTTGCATAAAATTGGTCACATAAATTTGCAAAATATGGCGGCTTTCGTAACATTCATGCCTTTCGCTTAATTAAAAATAGAATCCACTGGAGAGCAATAGTTGCTGGGGTCTTTCTGTGCCTTGCAGATATTTGGTTTTGTTTTTTGTCACATTGGGTTGTGTGTACAGGTGTGTGATGTGTTAGTGCTTAGTATGTTAGATTGTCCACCCAAAGATCTGGGGTTCAAGATTTCTTTTCCATCTGTGGCTTATTTTGACCATGGCTACCGAACAAATATACTGACCATTCACTGTCGGCGAGGAAAGGAATGGTCACCCGCCCTCATATGCCAAGGCCAAGAAAATGAAGTTGCACTTCAAACCAGTGGCTGCCTCTCGGCGTTACATTAAGACTTGGGGAGGATTGGCCACCTGCCCACATATGCCGAGGTTAAGACTATAAAGATGTTGGCACTTTCTACCCAGCAGCTCCTCTGCCTCCTCTCTTTCCAGTCTCTATGGCTTCTGGACTTCGACTTCTCCATTTTACATCTCTGAACAAGCCCTCTGACATGATTCAATGCTCGTGAATAAACTCTCTCTCTCTATGTCTCTGTCTGTCTGTCTGTCTATCTGTCTGCTCTCTCTCTCTCTCTCTCTCTCTCTCTCTCTCTCTCTCTCTCTCTCTCTCTCTCTCTCTCTCTCTCTCTCTCTCTCTCTCTCTCTAATCTGCCTCTCTCTCTCTCTCTCTCTCTCTCTCTCTCTCTCTCTCTCTCTCTCTCTCTCTCTCTCTCTCTCTCTCTCTCTCTCTCTCTCTCTCTCTCTCTCTCTCTCTCTCTCTCTCTCTCTCTCTCTCTCTCTCTCTCTCTCTCTCTCTCTCTCTCTCTCTCTCTCTCTCTCTCTCTCTCTCTCTCTCTCTCTCTCTCTCTCTCTCTCTCTCTCTCTCTCTCTCTCTCTCTTCTCTTCCTCTCTTCTCCTTCTCTCTAGGTCTTCCCTGCTACATCTGTTGTAAATGTGTCTGAATTCTTGTACAGCATGGCCTTCTGGACCCGCCTCCAGAGCAAGAAGCGGGCAGCCCATCACAGTTGCCGTCAGAGAAGGCTCAGGCTGATCCAACTCAAGGCACGCCCCCTCGTCACCCTCCCACCGACAGCCTCATCAAGAAGGAATTCTTTGAAGGGTCATTCTGCATTGAAGGGGTACGACCCCTCATTCGTTTCATCATTCAGTTGGTCATTCATTTGTTCATCTATTCATTTATTCATTCATTCATTCATTTATTCACTCTTTCATTCACTCATTCATTTATTTTCTCTTTCATTTATTCATTCTGCCATTCATTTACTCATTCATTCATTTATTTACTCTTTCATTTATTCATTCTGCCATTCATTTATTCACTCTTTCATTCACTCATTCATTTATTTACTCTTTCATTTATTCATTCATTTATTTACTCTTTCATTTATTCATTCTGTCATTCATTAACTCATTCATTCATTTATTTTTTATTTATTTTCTCTTTCATTCATTCATTCATTTTTTTATTAATTCATTTACTCCTTTCATTCACACATAATTCATTCAATCATTCCAGATATATTAGCATTACTTAATGGGTTGAGGTGAACTTTATGGGTTGGGGTAAACTTAATGGATTGCATCATAGAGTTTTCAAATGCTCAAAACTTTTATTTATTTAAAAAATTTAACTTAACTTTATTAAAATGTTTATGCATTTTAACTTTAATTTATTTAAACTTTTAAAACTTCTACAAATTTAAATACTGACTTGTGTAGCTTTTGTTCATTCTGATGATTTTGTTGTTGTTTGGCTGTTGTTGATGTAGGGCACCGGTTGGTGGAAGCACAAGTTCTGTTACGGCAAACACGTCATGCAGTTCCACATCGTGAGTTGGACAACACATCCACAGATACACATGCTCTCTGTCTATCTGTCTCTGTCTGTCCCTCTCTCTGTCTCTGTCTGCCTCTCTCTCTCTGTCTCCCTGTCTGAGGCTGTCTCTGTCTGTCTGTCTGTCTGTCTGTCTGAGTCTCTGTTTCTCTCTCTGTCTATCTCTAATGGCTAATGTCTCTCTGTGTTTGCTTTTCTGTATCTGTCTGTCTGCTAATCTCTGTCTGTCTGTCTCTCTCCATATATTTTGTATTACTGTCTCTATCTATCTGTTTCTCTCTCTGTATTGGTCTCTCTGTGGCTCTTTGTTTGCTTTTCTTCATCTGTCTTTCTGCTAATGTCTCTCTGCACCTGTGTGCTAGCGTCTGTGCATGTGTCTGTATGTCTCTCTGTCTTTCTGTGTGACCACCTGTATGTCTGTTTATGTCTTTTTTTGTGTACCTGTTGTGGCCAAGCAATAGTTTGTATTGAAATGAATTAATTTATATTAGTTCCAATAAAAGAATTTGAAGTATATTGGATGAAACTGATTTTAAATAATTCGATTTAAAAGCTGAAGCGTGAGAAATCAGAGTTTTTGTCAAGGTGAGATATTTTTCGATGTCTGAATGTGTTGTGTGTTTACTCTTGAAACCGCAGGACACGACACGCCGTGATTTCATCGTTTTGGGCGAATGGAACGAGGACGCTCATCTGAGGTGGATCAGTGCCAACAGCTGGAAGAGACCGAGGCCTTTGTCCGAACGAAAGTATGTGACACGAGACACATTCGGTGCCTGCCAAGTTCCACCTGTTGTGGGCCAATAGTGGGACCCTGTGGGCCAGCTTTGGGCCCAGTGAACTTGGCTGCCATTATTTGGCCTATTATCATTATTATTAGTAGTAGTAGTAGTATGTATGTATGTATGTATGTATGTATGAACACTTGTTGTAGCGCCCCTTCAAGATTTCTACTCAGAGCGCGGACACTGAATCGGAGTTTCACGCCGCGCATGAGCAATTGCGAGTGAAGGACTTGCTCAGGGTCCCTGCGGCGGCTTGAGGTGGATTCGAACCCGCAACCCTCCGGCTGCAAGGCACCGAACATACCCCTACACCACCGCGCTATACTGTAGTAGTAGTAGTAGTTGTAGTAGTAGTATTTAAATGCTGGATTACAACTGAGAGGGGATGGAAAAGGTGGCATGTTTATTATTTTATTATTATTATTATTATTATTATTATTATTATTATTACACATTTATTAAGTGCTACTATCCACTGGGACGTGGTATTTTCTGTGCCTTGTAACCAGAGGGATGCAGGTTCAAATATACCTCAAGCCACTGCATAGCGACCTTGGACAAGTTGCTCACCCACATTTGGCTGTGAGGAAGGCAACGGGGAAACCACCTCACTCATCTCATCCCGGGTGACATAAAAGTCAATGAACTTGCCTTTGGGCAGAGAACGCATCATCATCATCAACTCACCAGGCTTCAGTCAATGACACTAAGCAATTATGAGTGAAGGACTTGCTCAAGGTCCCTGCACAGTAACCATCTTGGGGAGGAGACATGAATCCTTATTCTCCGCATTGCAAGGCAAGCATTCTAACCTTATTGTCTACCGTGTCGTATGCCACCAGCCTCATTACTAGTCCGTCTGTGACTCAACAAAACAGACATAATATGCAGCTGTACAAATACCTCGCTGCAAGTTTGTAAACTCGTCTAGTGTCTTCGATATTATAGTGCATAAGGCAACAGTTGATGGTTGCTTCAAGTGCAAAAGCGTCAAAACTTGTTACGTGCAAAACGCTTCTGATTATTATTTTTTAATTTTTAGACATTAATGATTGTTTTAGGTATATCAGCCAGTTTTACAGCGATGGAGACATTTGCGAGATCACTGGCAAAAGGAGATCGGTCGAAATTAAACTCCGGTGAGAGCTTTCATCCAGTTTGCGCGACCTATATATCAGATTTTGACCCTTGTGAATTTTAATAGCTTCATTTGCAGCTATAAAATAATAACACTCAATGTACCTTGTTGGGGGGGAAGAACAGACTGCGAGGGAGAGGACTCGCCACCCGACTGGATAGATTGAGGTAAGCAAATGAAAGCGCGAACATTTCATACTGTATGTACAATATCTATGTATCAGGACATTTAATGTAGCACATTTGTAAGTATCTCAGAAAAGCGCTTTCCTGTGTGCTGTTAAATGTTATGTTTTGCTGTCCTTGTTGACCGCAGGTGCATTTCGAATCCTGAACATCCGAATTCGGTTGCCATCTTTCTCAACGAACAGCGAACATGCGAATATCTTTTAGTGGTAAGGTTGGCTGTTGTTGGGCAAAGGAGCACATTTTGATACATAAATTAGAGTTAAAATTGAGTTGAACTGTGCATTTATAGTTAAAGTATAATTAAATTGTAGATTTATAGGTAAAGTTAATGACACATTTATAGTTAAAATATAATTAAATTACAGAATTATAGTTGAATTATAATTAAATTATAGATTTTATATCTAAAATTATTTACAGATTTATAGGATAATTATAGTTAAATTATAGATTTCTAGTAAAGTATAGTTAAATCTGTAATTGTTAAGTAGACTTCTAGTTTCAGTTAGGCTTGAATTATAATTTCCCTGATTAGGATAATTCTAGGATTCATTTCCCCCGTAACAGTGTATTAATGTAGCGCAATGGTTGTTCTGTTCTGTTCTAGGTGGAGTCCCCAATTCTCTGCGATCTTATAGCTCAGGCAGATGACAATGGACTGGTCATTAACCCAAAGTTATGATGTCCCCCCAACAATCTGCAACAAGACACTTCCGCGTTGCCTCTACGATATCGTAACATAAAAATATTTGCAAAAATTAACAGTGAAAGGAACTGATTTCAGTACTGTCTCCATCTGAATTTCAAATCGATTTGAAAGATCCAATCTATGTTGATCATTGTTATTATTACTAATATTGTTATTATTATTCCTTATATTATTTTTATATTATTATAATTATACAGAACGTTATCAATTTTCATTATTGTCTGAAGCTTCATCTGAGAAGGGTTTCGAGTATGGTGGTTATTAGTAATAATAATATTATTTGTAGAACTTATTATTATTACAACTATGATTATTACTATTATTATCTGTTCTAGACTCGGAGGTGGTTGCAATACTGGACATATTGTGCCGTCTGTAAATTTGGTCCGATTATAATTTTGCCATATTGTCATGTAACGGTTTCCACTTAAGCTTTAACCTACATCTCTGACTTTAAAACCAAATTCTGCCGTGATTAATATTTTAATTACTATTTTGATTAAATTTATTTACTTGAAATTGTTTTGTATTGTATATTCGTTTAATAGATCTTCCCGATGTCAAACCGCATCAGGTTACAATCATTGACGATAACAGTGAATCATTAGTCATTAAGTCATTATCCATCAGGATTTAAAAAACGCCCAGAAGAAATTAGTAGGCCTAGGCTATGTCTATTGTATTTCAGATTAAGTTTGAAAGGATCTTAAGGTTATTTAATAATAATAATAATAATAATAAATAATAATAATAAGAATAAACTTTCAAAGACTAGAATAATAATAATGATAAACAAATCTTAATCATCTTTGTGCTTCATTGTCGTAATTATGCGTGACGTCATCCTTTTATCTTCTGACGCAAACTATGTCGCAGTTTAAGTATTGTTAACGAAGTCATTCTTTGGTTTGCATGGGCCTTGATTTTTATTTTTAGAGTTAGTGCATTCTACGTGTATTTGCCAAAAAAATGTTCTTATAATAATAAATAATAATAACAAGAATAATATGAATAATTTACGCATGAGATTAATTATTAATCCTTTGGATTAACTGCCTAATTTTAACCGATTAAAAGCAGTCGCCTGGAACATCTGAAATTATTCAACTTTAAATGTGTTTTTTTCATTCCTGCGTATTTCAAAACTTCCCTTGTATTTTTGGGCCAGTGTAGGTATGTTGAAGTTATGACATTTACCATCTAATTCTTAGAATTAATTTATAATTATTTCGTGTTTTTTCTAAATTAATCTGATTGCATTGACGTCAGCCTACTGAGGCAGAGAGCCACTCACGAATTATTCACCACGGTTAATTAGCCTAATATTTTGGTGTTGAAATAAGTGATTAATTGAAGACAAATTCAGTGTTCTTTGTTCTTAAGATAAAAAAAACAATAGAAATTTGGGTACTTGTCGGTTAATTCACCCCATTTCGTTTTTCCAATGGCAATGTGGTGCCCACGTAAAATTAATTCACCCCATCAAACCGGTGTCGAAAACACAGCACGATGGTATAGAAAGAGATCTTTTAATTATAAATATATTCTGATTAAAGCGAAGTTCAGAAACATTTCTACCATGCAGATGGGTGTACCGTGGGACTGTTTTTATCTGTCTTCTAATGACGACACTAACCCTAACCCTGACCCTAACCAACCTCGCGACGGAAAGTTTTATAGTCCATGTCAGTTACGTTAAGGTTACGCGTCGTTGTTACGCGCCGTGAGGGTCGGTTAGGGTCAGGGTTAGGGTTAATATCGTCCATGTTTTCTAATGACGAAACTGTCACTGGTTGACCTGCAATATACACGGGATATATATATAAACTGAAGTGTTTCATATGACATATTTTCCCGTATCCCTTCGTAAGGAAGACTTGACAGTTGACATACGAAAAGGTTAATCACTCCCTAAACTTCGTTGACCCGAAGACAGGAGCCAATAGGCCTACACAAAGAATTGAGAGGTCACGGAAGGCGGCAAAAATTAGAATTAAAAGAAAAGAAACGCGTAAAAATTTATTCGGGTGCATGAACAGGCAAGGTAGACGCAAGAATGATATGGGGTGAATTAACCGACAAGGTAGACGAGAAAATGAAATGGGGTGAATTAACCGACAAGTACCGAAATTTGCTTAGATTTTGAAAATATTTTTATTGGGTTTGACTGGGTTTCCAATTTTCTCCCGTGTTCTCATAATCCTTTTCACGCTATTTTTATGAGAAATCCAGTACCTCTGAATCTAGGGCCAAGACAGAGTCACGCAAAGGAAATAATACATTTCTGAGTGTTGGGAAATAATAATAATTTAAATCTAAATGTAGAACGCGTAAGTCGAGCGTCTTGCGTTCGGACAAGGGATAAAGCAACGCCTGGGCGATTATTACAATAAATACGGTATTACCGTATACGTCTAAATTAAGGGTCGAAATTTATTGTGCGCTGTTTCTCTTGGTGTGTTATTCTTTGTGCGTGGAACAATCTGATGGTGATGCTGTTGCTGATGATGGGGGTTGGGGGGGGTGAGGATGCTTCTGAAGATGAGGATGGTTGCGTGATGGGTCGATGATGTGAGCGTCTTCCTTTACGCCCGCGAGGGACGTTCATGTCCTATAGCGGTGTCACTTCTCATCTCGCGGTCCATTCAACTAAACGATCTCCCTCCCTCACCCTCCTCCTTCGCTCCCTCTCCCTTATTCCCGGGCACCATCGCTTCTTCCATCGACCATCACGTAGTAGATCGCCCTACGCAGGTATACTTCCCTACGGCTTATGGCCTTTGTCTTTGTCCGTTTGTCACTCTGCATAATCTCCTGTGTGTCTGTCTGTCTCTGTCTGTCTCTGTCTGTCTCTGTCTGTCTCTGTCTGTCTCTCTGTCTCTCTCTCTGTCTTTCTCTGTCTCTCTGTCTCTCTCTGTCTCTCTGTCTCTGTCTCTGTCTCTGTCTCTGTCTCTGTCTCTGTCTCTGTCTCTGTCTCTGTCTCTGTCTCTGTCTCTGTCTCTGTCTCTGTCTCTGTCTCTGTCTCTGTCTCTGTCTCTGTCTCTCTGTCTCTGTCTCTGTCTCTGTCTCTCTCTCTCTCTCTCTCTCTCTCTCTCTCTCTCTCTCTCTCTCTCTCTCTCTCTCTCTCTCTCTCTCTCTCTCTCTCTCTCTGATGTCACTGTGTGTGGCTTTGTCCGTCCTTCCTCCCTTCTGTCTGTCTGTCTCCATATCCATATTTACACGTACCTATATCTGGATCTTTGCCCGTCCTTTGGGTATTTTTGCCTTCTCTATCTGTCTGTCTGTCTGTCTGTCTGTCTGTCTATTCCTCCGTCTGTCTGTCTGTCTGTCTGTTTGTGTGCCTGTCTGTCTGTTCCTCCCGTCCGTCTGTCTTTCTGTCTGTCTGTCTGTCTGTCTGTCTGTCTGTCTGTCTGTCTATTCCTCCCTCTGTCTGTCTGTCTGTCTGTCTGTCTGTCTGTCTGTCCGTCTGTCTGTCTGTCTGTCTGTCTGTCTGTCTGTCTGTGTACCTGTCTGTTTGTGTGCCGTCTGTCTTTCTGTCCTGTCGTGTTGAATCCGTGTAAAGCGGCGTCGAGAAGTAATTCCATTTGCGCTTAAGCGATTGGTCGGTGAGTGCTGTGAGCGCTGGGTCGGTCGTGCTGAGCAATCAGTGAGTGTTTAAATGTTATTCCAGTTCCTCGTCTGGTGAACAGGGTTTCGCTGGCCCTCTATGGACTGTTGGGGCCATTTTATCGGCCTTCCCCAGTCACGAACTGACCCTGTCCAGAATTGTTGCTATGGTACTCTATCTTGTCTTAGTTCGTGAGCCTTCTTATGACCTTTTTCGTGTGAACTTTTCTCGTGTGAATGCATCTTTTGTTCATGCCTTCTCTTGTGCATGCATTATTTTGTGAATGCCTTAACTGGTGAATGCCTTCTCATTTGCATGTTTCCTCAGATGCATTTTCTTTCCTGTTATTTTTCTGTATTTCCTGACTTCTTGCCTTCTCCTGTTGATGCATTCCTTGTGCATGCCTTCTCTGGCTATTGCGGACTTGATTTGATATAGGCCGGTGAATAAGCTAGTCTCCCTGACTTGGCTTTTGTGGGCGCTGAGAAATTTTCGAAGATTTACATTACATTACATTCTCTTCATGTTCTGCACGAACTGTTACTTCCCATCAAACTGACAAGCTATGCCATGCGACCTCGCGCACACAATAGAATAATCGCAGCAGCAGATACCTTGGCATGAAAAACATTTATAATCAGGATAATTTATTATGCATAAGGATGATTCATTCACGATTTCTTAAAATTTTCATATACACCAAAGTGCGGTTAGCAGTTGGTTGAATAAAGGATACACTTACTTACTTACTTAACTTCATACATGTTATCTCCACTGCCTTGTTTGCTCAACAGAGAATAATAATTATTGTTCAAATGCATACAATTCTCCCCTCTATCTCGCTCTCTCCTTCCTTCTCCATCCATGCTCTCTTCCCACCTTCTCCCCATCTCCTTCCATCTCTCCATCACACTCTCCCTACCTCAGCAACTGCTCCCAACGTGCGTCCCTTCCAGTGGCTTCCGCCATCTAGCTGTCGGCCTCCCTTATCCCCGTCATTTGCCAATCGTCGAAGTCCCCAGCGGGCAGGCGAGGACCCCCGTGGGGTTCGTCGGCGGAGAGAGTTAGGGGGACCGGTCCAGGGCCAGGGACACACCCAGGGGCCTCCATCAGTCGCCCCAACAGTCATTTACGGATGAGCGATTGAACGCCAAAGGTTTTAGACAGCAACACGTGATCTAACTGATCAGACGACGTGGTAGTAGAACCAGTGCTTTTTTTCTAGAAAAAAAGGTCCCGGAACTCGACAAATTCAGAATAATTACAAGGGCATATTTTATGCTAATATTTCTGTTCCACATAATTAGCCTATATCAGTATCAATAAACACTGAAAGAACTTACATTAAATTAAAGTACCTAAATAATTTTATATAATTTTTATAAAAAATTTTAATTAACTAAATTATTTTTTAATGGTTGAAAAAGGTACCGGAACGCTGTTCCGGACCGCTCCGGCTGAAAAAAGCACTGGGTAGAACTATAGGCCTACGATTACAATCGAGGATGCACTTAGAACCTTCATTAAACAGCTAGGTCGATATTATTACTACTACTACTGCTACTACTAGTACTATTAGTAGGCCTACTAGTACTGCTACTGCTGCTGCTGCTGCTGCTACTGCTACTGCTACTGCTACTGCTACTGCTGCTACTACTACTACTACTACTAGTGACCAGTGTTTCCGTTAACGCCCAAATGGCCGTTTTTTACGTCCTTAAAAAATGTCCAAAACGTCCAAATTCTTCGGGCAAGGCGTAAGGAAAATTCCAGTGGTGAGTTGAATACGTCCAGATGTCTATCGTCGGACGTATACACACCAAGCAGTAAGGCTAATTAGATATTAGTTCGTCATTATGTGGACTGGTCTGCAGGTTGAAGCTGGGTGCCTCTGTTTACAACATACGATGGCCTATTTTGATAGCTAACGGGATACGATTGCACGGCGCCGGGCGCCCACCGACCGGTCAGCGATGGTCAACGCGATTATGTTCTCACTGACACTGATCTTATCCTCGAGTTAGTAATCTTGGTAGTGTACTAGTCCAAGATCTGTCCACCTACTCTGTATTACATCGCCCTGGCCCTGGCCGTGTCAGCTTTCATGCCTGTCAGCCGCTGGACCGCAGCACCAAACAAATTTCACTGACTCACTCGACCGTTTCTTCTCACCACTTCATTTCCTAGAGAGCGGCTGACGCAACAATAGGAAGAATGTGGAAGTTCGTCATGCGTTCAGGCGCAACACGTGGAAGTAATACCACCGAGGAGCGGCATATAAACGTTAAGAAAGATATAGTTGCGCGGCTTGCGCCAATTATAAACGATTTGCTATGTAACGATGTAAAAGCAAATAAGGCCAAATAAGTACCATCGACAAAGATCGTGCTGAAATACAACAGCAACTGGGATAAGACGTATATGCCTATTCTTGGGTCACGCATAAAGATGGGCTGATGTTTTGCAAAGTCTGCACTGCGGCCAATAAAGACAACTGTGCTTCGCTAAGGAGGGTGCAGGTAACTAGGCCTACTGCATTGTACTTTTCTTGTGGATTTTGAAGTTTGAACCGATTGCTTTGGGCCTTTAGCGGTTTTGGACGTGCCCACAGCATACCCGTATTATGCCGTTATTGTATTGCATTGTATTGCATTTCGTCATTTATAAAGCGCTTCTATCAGCAAGAGCCTTTCAGAGCAACCCCGAGAGAAAAGACAGGATTTTAGTTTTTTTAAAGATGAGGAGCGACTACCAGAGAGGATGGCGGAGCAGACCGGTTGGGAAGTGTTTTATTGCAATTTCTATAACAATTTCGTATAACTTTACAATCCACTATATATATATTTACAGTATTCTTTACAGCCTCATATAAATTATGCAAAAAGCCCAAGCCATTACAGGTAAATTGATGACGACGACGACGACGACGATGATGATGATGATGAATACGGCAATTTCTACAGCACCGTAACACGGCCTATGCCGTTACAAGGGTGCTTTAGTCAGGATACGCTAACTTGAAATAATGTGTCTTGAATCTGGACTTAAATGACTCCAAGGATGTTGCTGAACGTATTATATTTGGTATAGGCCTACATATAGGTAACTTGCAATCAAGTACCTTATCCAAGCTATAAAAAAATCGCTATAATTGATTCGCTAGATGTTGTATGACGTCTAGCAATATAATAATATTACGTAATACGCCAATGGAATCATTATTAGTAGCCTACGCCAGCCTATGCATGGGTTGTCGTGTGGTAAAGTACGAGTTATCTCGTATAATTATACTTGGCGCCGTAGGTCACAAAAATATATACGAGTTATCTCGTACCGGGCGGTCCTTCAATTGACTCATTCGATTTTATGACTGCTGTTCGACATTGGAGATCGGGAAAGAAATGGAGATTGAGTGCATTGTATCGGCCAAAAAGTCCCAGAGTTAATGTCTGTTTATTGCTGACATTGTTACATTTTCTGTTTGTTTATGCATTAGTTTTACTGTTTTTTGTCGAGAGAAACTGTCGTTGGAAGTTCAAAATATTGTCCTAAATATTGATAATAAAGTTCGTGATTGTATATTCTTTCTGTTATATCATATACGCCCGGCGTGATAGCCGCTAGAAATGAGCTACGTCCAAAATTCCAGGTCGGGACGTACGTACGTCCTCTTTTTTTACTCTAACGGAAACACTGCTAGTGACAGTGTGACACTGCCACCTATACCACCAACCCTAGTCAACAACACTGCTGCTCCTTATAATTACCGTGATAGAAGTGTTTCCATGAAAAATATTTGTGTCGATGGAGTAGGGAGTGTAGACAGACAGAGACAGACAGAAACAGAGACAGACACAGACAGACAGACAGACAGACAGACCTAACTCGTGGCGATCCGCTGATAGAGAGATTTCAATGTAATTAAGTCGTCGTCGTCGATGACGTCGTAACGTAGGACTGACGTCGTAAGACGACGACGTTCGTGTAGACTCCGTCGATGAATTGTCTGAGGTCGGAAGCCGAGATTTCCACTCCATCCAGTTTCCGTCGCATATCAGCGAAGACGGTCGAATAATTTCCTTTCAATCCGCGATAAATCTCGTTACGATCGTCGCCATCCATTGTCGGAATTCGCCGTCCATCTTCCGACGGCCGTCCGCCCCTCTCTCCCTTTGTCCCCGCTCCTCCTACGGCGGCGGGGAACGGCGACAGAGGGTCCTGGTCGGTGACGGGCGCGTCGTCGGCGAAAAGTAGACTTCGAAAGAACATTCTATTCATTCGATCAATGTTGTATTTGGCATTGTATCCGATACACAAGCCTCCGATGCACTTGAGCGAGTATCCGCACGACGCTGCGCTGGCTCCCCGCTCCGAAAACTCGGGCGTTTGGACGGGAACGATGCTGCATTCGGGTTCCAAACTGTTCATGTCGTCGAGGTCCGTCAGCTTGACGCGGTTGTCCTTGGCGAGGAGGAAGTGGGCGTCCTTGAAGTCCGAGATGCGCAGCGATCCGAGTGGACTGGTTTCGAGGTACTCGAGAAGGTCTGCCAGTTCGAGGGCGGTCCTCAGCCTCAGCTGGATCGGCCAGAGGGCCAGACTGGACGTGTAGAAGCGCTGCCCGTACTCGTAGATGGCCACGACCCCGTGTTCCCTCAAGGACGTCGAGTCCGTCTCCTCGCTGCGGACGCAGTATCCTAGCAACGGGAGGAGGTTGGGATGCTGGAGCTGGGTCAGCAGCAGGATCTCCTTCATCAGTTTCATGTTCGGCAGCACGTGACACTGCGCACGGTCCGACGACGATGACGTCACTTCCGGCGTCATCATGCGCCGCTTGAGGCATTTCGTGACGTCGACGAGGTTTCGCGTGACCATCTTGACGGCGACCCTCTCGTCCTCGTAGAGACCGAGGTAGACCTGTTTCGAGACGCCGTGACCCAACTTCCGCTTCAAGGTCATCGCTTCCAGTTCGGAACATCCAAACCGGAAGCCATGACCATTTCCGGTCGTCCCCGGTAACCGGATATCCGGTTTGACGGCCGCGTCCGGACCTTGGACGACGTCTCTGCTGCCCTCCTCGATCAGCGATCGACCTTGACCTTCAGAGAGGACCTCGGTGTGGCCGACGACCAGGTGGAACGGTTGGACGGAGGGCTGCGGCTTGTTGGACGGAAGCTTACCCACTGCGGTCTCCATGACAACGGGACTCTCAAAGAAGACGTACTGGAGTAGGCAGAAGTGGGCAAGTAATAAGAGGCTGACCCCGAGGCAACAGGATGACCTTCTTGTCCGCCGCAGGGTTGCGCAGCAGAGCAGGACTCGAACCCAGCGCCGTCGAAACTGGCGGCAGAGTAGAACAAGGGACATTGTGGTTGGTCCGCGGTACAGTCGACTGGTACGTGACGATGAATGGTGTCACTCGTGCGTGACACGTATTAGAGATGTTACAGGTGCGTGACACCAATTGTCACTGAGTACGTGGAACCAAATGATGTAACGGGTACTAGACACCAATTAGAGATTTCGCAGGTACTTGACACCACTCAGTGATTTGACGGGCATTTGCAACGGATTAGAGGTGTCACGGGTACTTGCTGCCGATCAGAGGTGTCACGGGTACTTGCTGCCGATCAGAGGTGTCACGGGTACTTGCTGCCGATCAGAGGTGTCACGGGTACTTGCTGCCGATCAGAGGTGTCACGGGTACTTGACACCAATAATGGAGATGTCACTGGCACGTGACACTGATTCCATTTGTCACTTGGTACGTGTGACCAAATGATGTTACGGGTACTTGACACACCAATCAAGTATGTCACTGTTACGTGGCTCTGACTGTAGACGTACGAGCCAGAATCTGTGGGATCTTCTGAGGCATCGATTCGATGCGTTTTCGGATGATATGTTCTCTCAATGAATCTGTAACGAATAAGACGAAATCGCGATTTTTAAACCAGCTGCAGTTAGACTGCAGATTATCAGTCTTCTTATCTGTCTGTCTGCTTTGTGTCTGTCTGTCTGTCTGTCTGTCTGTCTGTCTTTCTGTCTGTCTGTCTGTCTGTCTGTGTCGAAAAGCGTTGTTTGCGCATCCTTCTAACAGTAGCCTACTATACTACAAGTAGGCCTTTGAAAATATTAAACGAAGATTATTATAAATTATATTCGATATTAACTATAAACTGCTCAACTACATTCGACACCTTTATAACGTGTCTCCGATCTACTATTTACAACACTTAATTGCGTTTAATCGCAAGATAATGTCCAGCATATTGGCATTGGGCAAAGTCGACGTCAACGGTAGTGACAGCCACAAGATGTCAATAACGACGAATAAAAATCTGAAATTGGGTAAATTTAGCATGGGACATTCCTCTTGGAGCGTACTCTTCCACTGAATATGCGTGTATACTGCTTCATGCGATTCCGCTAATCGTATAAGTTTTTTAGGCTACATTCCCTGATGGCATACATCTCTGTGCGATATCAACAAGCAATTTGCGGTCCGCTAACAGCAGCATGCGTAGGCCTATATTCAGTGGAAGAGTATACGTTCCAAGAGGAATGTCCGATGCATTAAATTGCCAAACTTTTATTTCCCAAAAGCAAAATGCATATAATATAACAATTATAACTTGACTATTACGGTGCATTGGATAGGGAACAGGCGCGACCCAAAAGAGGCATAAGCCCCGCTTAATTAGGGTCACCCTTTCTAAACTATATTCAATTATGGCTGGTTAGTCATTTGACAAGAAAGAAATGTTCATCAACATTCCACCTTCCCATTCTAATATTACTAATCTAACTGATAACACATTCGAAGAGACTGCAGCTCAGATTATATCAGAGATGGGCACGATTAGTTAAATTGCTAATCGATTAGAATCAGAATTAGCTACTGAAATTTGCTAATCGATTAGAATTAGAACTCGCAAAACCTTGTGGCTAATCGATTAGAATTAGAATTAGCTGTTTGTGTAGGCCTAATCGATTGGCTAATTGATTATACATTATAAGCTGATTAGTTAAATTGCTAATTGATTAGAATTAGAATTAGCTACTGAATTTGCTGCTTAGATCGATTACTAATCGATTAGAATTAGCAAAATCGTGTGGCTAATCGATTAGAATTAGCAAAATCGTGTGGCTAATCGATTAGAATTAGCAAAATCGTGTGGCTAATCGATTAGAATTAGCAAAATCGTGTGGCTGATCGATTAGAATTAGCATTAGCTGTGTGTGATTAATCGATTGCCTTGTCGATTAGAAGTTAATCGTTTAGTTACCCACCTCTAGATTATACCAAAATAGATTAGTATATAGGCAGTTCAAGTTTCCACTTTTGTGCTTATCGTGTAGTATGGTTTCAAATGTCTTACCTGTGCATATAATATTTTATAGTCTTACCTGTGCATGTATATAGTAAGATTTCCATTGTCTTACCTGTTCATGCGTGTGTGATCTGGTCACGGCATCCTCTTTCTGTCGGTTTGGCAGCTGCTGCTGCTGGTACTGCAGCTGGTGCCTTGTTTCCTCTTCGGCGATTGGATGGATGAATGGTTGAGTGGATGGATGGATGGATGGATGGATGGATGGATGGATACAGCTGCGGCCGGTATACTACGGTTCTTCTGTTGGAGTGTTTGTATGTGGGCCTATGTATGTATGTGTGTATGCATGCATGCATGCATCCATGTATGCTTACAGGTTGACATGCATATACGAGTATTTATGCATTATGCTTGTGTATAATATATATGAGGTGGGCCCGATTAGCTAGATTGCTAATCGATTAGAATTAACTATTAAAATTAGATAATCGATTAAAATTAGAATCTTGTAGCAATAGTTAATCAATTAGCAATTAGACATAGAATTAGACGTCGATAATTGATACATAATATTTGATTCATGAATTTGTCAGATTTTAATCAAAGCACACCAAGTGAGAAAAGCATAGAGAACTAAGCACAGAATAAGAACTTGTACAGACTATAGTTCCCTTGTTTTATAACCACGAATAAATAAATGAAACAGTTTTCAAACTCATTATTAATAAACTCATTCTTAATTAACTCATTCTTAACATAATTTAAAAAAATCTAATCGATCCGCTAATCTTTTCACGATTAGAATTAGCTAAAAATTGCTAATCAATATAGAATAGGAATTATAGGATCAGCAGACGACAGCTAATCGATTACAATGAGCTCTTTGTCTAATCAATTACCGATTATCTAATCGATTAGAATCTAATTGATTAATTACTTACTATATATATATATATATATATATATATATATATATGTATATATGTCGATTATATATTTGATATATCAAATGTATATATATAATGGGAGCTGCAGTGTATTTAAAGGAAGGTAGCTCTGGAAAACATTGAACTGTTATTACAATGTTTCGTCTCTGTCTCATTTACGGAAACGTCCCATGTCCTAAATGGATTGGTTTTCCACTGATTAATTATACATAGACAGACAGGCAGGTAGGCAGGCGAGCAGACATACGCGCACATGCATGAATACATGCATGCACACACAATGTCATGGGATGATGGGACGCGGTGGTGTAGCGGTATGTTCTGTGCTTTGTAACCGGAGGGTCGCAGGATGTTCGAATCTACCTCAAGCCACTGCTTAGCGAACCTGGACAAGTAGCCTAGCTTGCCCGTAATTGTCTGTGAGGAAGGCAACGGGAAACCACCTTACCCTTCTCATCCCCGGGTGCCATAAAAGCCAGTGCTCGAAAGTATAGCACTCATCATCATCATCATCATCATCGTCATCATCATCATCGTCATCGTCATCATCATCGTCATCATCGTCATCATCGTCATCGTCATCGTCATTGTCATCGTCATCGTCAACGTCATCATTATACATGTATACATAGGCATACATGATACGCCTACATGCATGTATAAAGGTATGCATATTATTATTATTGTTGTTGTTGTTGTTGTTGTTAACAATGAAGAAGAAGATGATGATGATGCTCACTGCTCAGTAATTCTGTTGAATCTTGAGGGTTTAAATGAAGACCTTCCACGGAATAACAGATACTGTTTCTCTGGAGTATGAAGAGTGAGGGTACGAATCCGTACGATATCCTGCAGCCCCTCCTACCCTGAAAATTACGCCTATGCTCGCAACTCCATTTCTATCAAGAAATGTTTTACTCTACATTTTTAGGCTCATTTCTGTACACATTTCGTATCCGTCTGAATTCCGCGGCTCATGTAGACAAACAGATATAGCAACAGAAAAAGACAGACAGTCGGGCAGACACAGAGGTAGGCAGACAAACAGACAACGTGGATATCTAATGGCGGAGGGTGAAGGCTTTAGTTGGGGGGGAGGGGTCATCGTATTGAAGTCGAGTGGTGAATGGAGCGATGTTTGGAGACTTCTATTCTATTATGTGTTGCGGTCGTTTCTCCGTTTGACCTCTCGTTCGACGCGTTTCACTTGTCTGCATTTTTCATGAGTTCAGGCGATGGGAAACAACTTCGATTATCTCATTACGATACTCGATCTCTGTGTCTGTATGTCTGTCTGTCTTTCTCTGTCTCCGTTTCTGTGTCTGTGTCGCTCTCTGACTCTCCATGTCTCTGTGATTTTGTCTCTCTATCTGTATATCTCTCTCTGTCTCGCTCATTGTCTGTTTCTATCCCTCTGTGCATCTCTGTCGGTCTCTATCTCTCCCTCTTTGCCTCTGTCTCTGTCTGTCTGTCTCTGTTTCTCTCTGTTTTTCTGTTTCCCTATCTCCTATCTTTCTGTCACTCTGTCTGTCTGTCTGTCTGTCTGTCTGTCTGTCTGTCTGTCTGTCTGTCTGTCTGTCTGTCTCTCTCTTGGTCTCCTCAAGCTGTCTCTCTCTCTCTCTCTGTCCCCTCTCCTCTCTTCCCCTCTATCTCAAATATCCCTCCCTCCCTCTCCCTCTTCTGAAGACTCCCTCCACCTCCCACTCTTTCAAATATAGACAGCATTCCCTAGAAGACAGACTGGTATTCCACCCACAATATGTGTGACAATAGTTCCTAATCTTCTCTTAATCTTCCTCACTTCACATACGTTTCAAATAGTGGCAAACAATAACAATGAAAATACAAGAACCTAATAATAATAATAAATAAATAAGTAAGTATAATAAAAGGATAAGGAGACGATATGGACTTATGAGGAGAAATGAAACCTTCAGAAGTGGTAAATGAATTTGGCAATGTTATAAGAGTCGATTTTCATATAAATCGTTTCATATCCATCTTGGATCTATCCGAGATCTATTCAAGATGAAAGCGACGCTGAGACCGAAGAGTCTCTCTGTTGTCTATCGAATGATCGGCAGAACTCGGTCCTTCGATCCATTTCGATTCCGCGTCTCTTCGTTCGTCCTCATCTCCTACCACTCACCCATCCATGCTTCTGTTTCTGCATATCTCTCTGTCTCTGTCTCTGTCTTTCTCTGTCTATCTATCTGTCTGTCTGTATGTCTGTCTGTCTGTCCCTCCTCGTTTTCTCCCTCTGTGTCTCTGTCTGTCTGTCTCTGTGTCTCTCTTTCTCTGTCTATCTGTCTGTCTGTCCGTCTGTCTGTCTGTCTCTCTCTCTCTCTCTCTCCTCTCCTCTCTCTCTGTGTTTGTCTGTCCATCCATTGTCACCTCTCCACTGTTTTGCCTCTCCTCTTCTGTCCCTCATTCCATTTGCCCCTCCATCCTCTCCCTTCTCTCTATCCATCCTTCTGACACCCATTCATCCTTACCTTTCTCCCTCCCTCCCTCTCTCCCTTCGTCCATCCACACATCCCTCCATCCCGTACTTTCCGCCACCCGTAGTCTATTCATCCGTCCCTCCCTACTTCTATCCCTCCCTCGCTCCCACACTTTCTCCCTCCCTCCCTTCGTCCATCCCTCCATCCATCCCTACCTTACTTCTCCCTCCTCCCTCCCTTCGCCCATCTCTCCCTCCCTCTCTCCCCTTACCCTCTGCCTCCCTCTCTTCTTCCCTCCCTCCATCCCTCTCTCCCCTACTTTTGGCCTCCCTCCCTTCGTCCATGCGATCTGTGCTGCGGCGGGGGGCGTCGGCTGCATCAGCGGCTCTTCCATCCATCGCTTATTTCTCTGGAGATCATTCGCCACTTTTACACTCTATGTCGAAATGACGCAGACGAACGATAGGACAGGCAGACGTACGGACAGCAAGACAGAGAGTGACAGACGAACGGACGAAGAGCAAGTAGGAGAGATAGAGAGAGGAAATGACGGGCGATAGGACAGAGAGATACAGACGTATACAGACGGACGACAGATACTGGAACGGACGTTCAATAGGACAAACAGAGGGACAAGAGGATGGACACAGACAAGGAGAAAGAGAGACCCTTCGAAAGACGGATGGAGAGAGGAGAACAGACAAAGAGAATGAGTCAGAGCAACCAGGCAGGTAACTATGAGAGGGACAGAGACAAGTATTATAAGAGGGACAGGGACAGGTACTATGAGAGGGACAGGGAGGTACTATGAGGGTGACAGGTAGGAAAGCATCACTCTTCCTCCTCCTTCATCTACACCTCTTCCTTCTCCTCCCTTTACCCTTCGATGTCCTCCTCCTCCTCCTCCCCTTGTTTCGTTCTGCTCCGCCTTCCCCTCTTCCCTCTCACCCTATATATCCCCTCTCTCCTTCCCTTCCATTTCCCATCCTCTTCTTCCCTCTACCCCCACCAAATCCTCCGTATCCTCCACCCATTCCCCTTCCATCTCCACCTCCTCCTCCTTACCCTGTTCCTCCTTCCTTCTCCTCCATGCCGCATGAATAATACATAGATGTCGCTTTATAGTCCGTCCGCTGGCGCTACAAAATGCGGCTGACCACGAACGACAGATGTGTGTCATCTCGGAGCTCATCCCTACACGACGTCCATTGGGGGCAGCGGCCAAATGCTCCTATTACCCCATCCTCTCATTTATGGCCCTTCGTTCAACAGACCCCGTAGAGTCCAAGTTGTTTGGGCAAGGACCTATGATACATTATACATATATTAATTATACATATATTAATATAGAATCCTTGTTGTTTGGGTTATAGTAACCGTAGTCTTTGTTATCTTACTTACTTATCCTAAGAACTAGGCTACTTGAGAGCTAAGCGAAGGGATCCAGCTTGTTGTCATGTTGGAGACTTAATTTTGAACGTGAATGAAATTTATTATTGCGTTCAATTAAACAATTAAAAGGTGTTGAAGCTGAACTTGATATTTAAGCATTATCTATTAATGCTTTAATATTATTATTATTATTATTATTATTATTATTATTATTATTATTATTATTATTATTATTATTATTATTATTATTATTATTATTATTATTATTATTATTATTATTATTATTATTATTATCTTATAATATAAGTCTTAGTTTGTTTACGTTGTCCTTCCTTATGTTTGTTTGTCTGTTTCTAAAGGCTCCGAAACGGAACGCTTTAGCGATTTGAAAAATCGCACGAAACGTTATTACGCCACGTCTGTTTCAACGCGACTATTTTCAGCTCATAATTTTATTTAAACGCTGACATATGGACATTTTAAACTTCAAAATTATGAGGTTCCGTAATACCAATAACGGAGTCCATTAATATGCATATTTTAACCTCGCTTGAGCGGCGTGACGTAAGAGAAATGTTGTCTTACGTCACGCGAGGCGCAATCGAAATAAAACACGGGCTCCGTTCCGAAAAATTACGAGCGCTGTAATGGAACACGATCGAGCTTCGTTTACTATTATATTATTTAGCCCGGGAACAAATAATAGGCCTATAAGGTAGAGATAAAATTACGCATGGGGAAACCCCGGGCAAAGCCGGGTAAAAAATGCTAGTTATATTATAATATAATCTTATTAACAGTATAATCTTATTATTATTATTTTTGTAATAATAATAACAAATAATAATAATAAGAAATAATAATAATAATAGAGGAACAAAGGCGACGGACGAAGTCAGAGAGACGACCTTTCTCTTTCAAAGACTTTCGTTGACAATATTATTCAGCGCTTTAACGCTGTGGCCTTCGCCAGGTCTTTTGTTGACCCTAAGCCCGAGGTGGAAGAGGGGTAGCCCTTCCAGTTACATCAAACTTCTAATAATAATAATAATAATAATAATAATAATAATAATAATAATAATAATAATAATAATAATAATAATAATAAAAAAACAGTTACTTTTAATCAGTCTGTACATAAGTTTGTGTTGGCTTTATGAAGAAATAAATTTGGCATAATAATAATAATAATAATAATAATAATAATAATAATAATAATAATAATAATAATAATAATAATAATACTAATAATACTAATAATAATGAAGCATTAATAGATAATGCTTATATATATATATATATCAAGTTGAGATTCGACACCTTTTAATTAGTTTAACTGAATGCTATAATAAATTTCATTCGCATTCAAATGATGTAATATGCCAAAAATAATCTTTGTCGGCGGCAACGGCCAATGTTGTCATAAGCTGCCGTTAAACTGGGAACCCAACCATGTCTGAAGGAAGACTAACTGGTTGGCTTTATAAAGAAATAAATTTGTCTTATAATAATTTAAAAAAAAAAAAATAATAATAATCACCCGCGGTCATGCATGTTCCTGACGTTGTAGAGCTGTTCAGTAATTACATCCATTGCAGTCTAGACTATCTGTTGAGTGAACGAAGCTGGTGTTTAAGGGAAAAGCTCTACTGAATAATTGACTATTAGTAGCCTATATTACAGATGAAATTTTGATGCGGGTGTCCGCATTGGGCATAGCCCCCCCCCGTCTGTCCGCATTTGGATGACCCCTCGCTCACCCTCATGTATCGGAAGTACGATAGACTTACCCTCAAGACAGACAAACAGACAGACAAACAGACAGGCAGGCAGGCAGACAGACAGACACAGGCAGACAGACAGACAGAGAGGCAGAGGAAGACGGAAGGAACAGGCAGACAAGACAGAAATTGAAAGAGAAAGAGCCGCAGACAGAGAGGGAGGCCTGGAGGCCAAGAGTTAGAGAACCTCAGAACCCGATTGAAAATTTGAAAGTCAGAGACAGAAAGAGTGAGAGCCTGAGTGGCCACTGGCCAAACCACACAGACACGTCACACGAGGAAAGACAAGAAGCAGGACACAGGCAGACAGTCAGAGGGACAGACCACCGTACGTGCGACCTTCATCTTAGATCGGGTCAATCGTGGCAATCGTCTCTCTCGACTTCGATGGACCCTTCAAGTCCGCCATTTTCTATTTGGTCACTTTCAAGGCATTCCGATGGTCATCGATGTCCACACTCGATGACCATCGACATGTCTAAGTCCACTATCGTCGAGATAATATATATATATATATATATATATATATATATAAAAGTTTTATAATCCTATTTCTATCGTGTACGCATGTATCTATAAACCGTATTTATGGGCTTATATAATTAGCACGAGCAGCCTATGTATCTTTGCATTTGTGTGTGTATTTATTCGTGCATTTCTGTGGGTATCTGGGAGCGCCTCTGAGTAGGTTTCTTGAAGAGGCGCTATATAAATATCCAGAATGAATGAATGAATGAATGAATGAATGAATGAATGAATGAATGAATGAATGAATGAATGAATGAATGAATGAATGAATGAATGAATGAATGAATGAATGAATGTACGAATTTATGCAAACATCGGCGCTGAATAAAATCAAGTGGGCAAAAGCTTTCTTACTTAATACCCAAAGGATATTTCGTCACTTATTTACTTAGGCATGCTACCTAAATGCTATTGCTTTGTTTACTTATTTAATTGCAAACATTCTTTTTTAGGCATATTATCATCACTATCATTATCATCATCATAATCATCACCACCATCATCATCGTCATCATTATCATCATCATAATCATTACCACCATCATCGTCGTCATCATCATCGCAATCCATGGGTTAATATGGCCCGTAGCTGTCCAATGCACGCATCATCACTTGTTTCCAGTGCCCGATCCTGCTCTGGTATTCTCAGGCTGTGCAGATCTAGTTCGTACCAATCCTTGATATCTTCCGTCCACTCTTATCCCCCGCTAGGTCTTCTCGTCATCCATTTGCATCTACAATAATTCTCGTAATCACATTTCTTATTTTCCTGTTGTCCTCCATTCTACATTATATGCCCAAACGATTTCCTTCTCATTATTGATGTTATTAATTAGATATTCATTTATTTTCAGTGTTCTACGAACCTCTTCATTTGTCACCTTCATTGTCCAGTGACAATATTCTTCTAAGCAATACATTTCAAATGCCAGTAGGCTATTCTATCCTGGTAAGTCTTTGACCATCCATGACTCATAGGCATAAAGAGCTGCGCTAAACACACGTGTTTTAAGGTATTCAATTTGGTTTTATTAGGTAGGCCATTCATACTACGGGCAGTGGCGGCGCCAGGATTTCAGGTTTGGGGGCTAAAGCTCAGAAACCTTCCCTTTTGTCCCCTCCTCGCTGTGATTTGCAGTGATTTCCCACTTTGGGGGGCCTGAGCCCCAGTTAGGGGGCTAAGCACCCTCTAGCCCCTCTGGCGCCGCCACTGACTACGGGATATTTGTTAACTGCATTCTACCAGCCTTTGAAACCTTTGCGTTGTTCTGCGTTGGTTACTACAGCGCTTAGCATGGAGGCCTTCGGTCAGTGTATTTCAATTCGCCAGGTGGCGAAGAGCTGCGATAAGAGAGAAGTGCTCACATAAGACAGAGATATATCCATCGACATATATCGAGTGGACACAGCATAGCACAGCTAAAGTTGTACGGTGAAGTGAAGCTTCCGGTTACTGAACATTTTGCCAGCCATGACGTCACAGGCAAGCAATGCGCATGCGCAGCAATTTGCTTTTATTAAGGTCAACTGTTCATAAACAAACAGAATGGTGCCGTTAGCGATATCGATGTGTGTTTTAAATTTACTATAAACTAGTATCGAATAATACAATCAAATATTTTATAATATTTGCGTCAAACTAGATCATAGCTATATCGCTAACGGCACCATTCTCTTTGTTTATGAACGGTTGACCTATATAAAAGTAAATGGCTGCGCATGCGCATTGCTTGCCTGTGACGTCATGGCTGGCAAATAACGTCGCAGGCACGCAACCGGCTAGGCTTCAGTTTGAATCTCTTATGCTGTGTCCACTCAATATATCGTCCACTAAAAGCAAAAATGTTCTAACTCTGAATTCGTCAATATCAGCCTAACCATAGCCTCGTTGAGTAAATTCATTTATCTTTCGTGCAAAAATGTTCCAGCTCTATAGCACATACCAGTACTGACATCTAGCGAAGCACTTTTGTTTCAACTGTGACTATTATTATATTCTATAGTGCGAATTTGTTCCAAGTGTAGATAGAACATTTTTGCCTCAAATCATCAACATCCCGGATTAGGCTATTGAGAGCAATGTTGTTTCAACTGTAGTTGGAATATTTTTGCTCACCACTGATCAACTTCCGGCGGCTGTTAACGATGATATTTTGTGATAATTTTGGTTAATTTTCGCGACAATAATTATTTTTTAGCAAGTTTCGAACAATGTCACGATCAAATAATTATAGGCAAAGCAAATTTAAAGCTTGTGAAGTGCTGCGACTGCTCATGCTCGATGAATCTGACGCAGGTAAGATTTATTTCATGCTTTTGATTTAATGAAACGCGAGTATCCGTAACTGCGGGCGATATTATGTGCTTGTCGCCACACGCTTGATATTAAATGTAATAATACCGAAATATATTCGCAAGTTACTCAAACATCGAGATATCGTTGGATTTGAAATATTTACTAGGAAACCTTAACGCAGAATCTGATGTTCACTTAATCTGGATCGCTCAATATCATCCCATCTGCTCACAATGACTCCTTCATTATTATGCACCAATGTTTCAACTCTGAATTTGCCAATAACAGCCTAACCATGGCCTCGATGAGTAAATTCATTGCTAATTACGGCTAAAATTAATGAGGGTTAAAGTTATGGCTTGGGTTTGGGCTACATAACCCAAACCCAAATTAACATTGAAGCGCATAACCAAGGTAAGATAAAATCATTATGGGACATAATTTACTCTTAAACAATATTGATCCAGATAACTCGGCAGTCGACGAAGATTACAAGCTCAGTGATGATGAGTCGAACGACGACGGTACGTGTATGAAACAGTCTGGACGCTCATCCCCTCCTGTTACCGACCACTTCACGCTTGCTGCATCGGCCACAGTAGACCAGCCTCAACCTGCTTTGCTGGCCACCGTCGACCAGTCTCTACATGCCCCTCTGGACAATGTCAACCAGTCTCTACATGCCATTCTGGACACCGTCGACCAATCTCAACCTGCTTTGCTGGCCGCTGTCGACCAATCTCAACCTGCTTTGCTGGCCGCTGTCGACCAATCTCAACCTGCTTTGCTGGCCGCTGTCGACCAGTCTCTACATGCCCCTCTGGACAATGTCAACCAGTCTCTACATGCCATTCTGGACACCGTCGACCAATCTCAACCTGCTTTGCTGGCCGCTGTCGACCAATCTCAACCTGCTTTGCTGGCCGCTGTCGACCAATCTCAACCTGCTTTGCTGGCCGCTGTCGACCAGTCTCTACATGCCATTCTGGACAATATCAACCAGTCTCCGCCCCCAGTGTCTGCAATTGAAGACCAGTCTGAGTCTCAGCATAAGAAGACCCGGAAGCGTAAAAGAAATGAACTGGAATGGAAACGATTCGTGCAGAAAAAAGCTTACAATTGTGGAGAACAAGTTAAACGCAAGAAAAAAATTACCAATATGCCAGAGACCTCGAAGAGAGTAGTAAGAGGTATGTGCATGGCAGAAAAGTGCAGGAGAAAGTGTAGTACAAAAATTGATGAGCAGCAACAGGATAAGATAAACAAAGCTTTTTGGGAAATGGGTTTGAAGGAACGACGACATGATTTTGTTGGTAGCAATACTGAGAAGCAGGTTGTATCGACCAGAACCAAGCTGAATAACTGTGGTAAGAGTAAACCACGAAATCATTCATATTACTTTTTCTTGCCCAATATAGAGAACGAGAGAGTGAGTGTGTGTAAAAATTTCTTTCTAAATACGTTGGACATATCAGCCGCAATGGTACGTCAAGCACACAAAATTGGCATTCGTGGCGCAACACCAGGCAGAGGTTCTGTAAATGAAAAACGAGGGGGTCATAACAAAACCAAGCCAGATTCCTTGGCTGAAGTCAAATTACACATTGAGTCATTTCCACACGTGGAAAGTCATTATTGTCGTTCAACCAGAGTGTGTAAGTATCTCGAGGGAGCTTTGACCATTTCTGCCATGTATCGATTATATAAAAACAAGTGCATGAGTGAGGCAAAAGAGGTCGTACACGAGAGTGTGTATCGATCTGTGTTTGTGAATGATTACAACCTAAGATTTCATAAGCCATCGAAGGACACATGTGATTCGTGTTGTAAGTTTGAGTTGCGCAAGAAGTCAAATGGAGGTGTTTTAGCAGCAGAGGAACAAGCGGAATACGCTGCACATATTCGAAGGAAAGAGCAAGCCCGAACGAGCAAGATTATCGATAAAGAAGGCACTTCTGATAGCAAAATATGCGCAGCAATGGACCTTGAACAAGTTCTTACCGTTCCGAAGTTATCAGTGGGTTCAGCATATTATTTGCGAAAACTTAGCATGTATAATCTAACTTTCTATAACTTGGGAACAAAGGAAGGGAGCTGCTACATGTGGACAGAGTCAGAGACCGGAAGAGGAGCCAATGAAATTGCATCAGCTTTATACCATTGGCTGGTTGAAGAAGATAAAAAGGGCGCTGAGCAGATAACAGTATACAGTGATACTTGTGCAGGGCAGAATAGAAACAGGGTGGTGTGTAGTATGATAATTGTGTTTCTCAGCAGGAGTGTGAATACGCAAAAAGTCGAACAAAAGTACTTTGAATCTGGCCACTCGCAGATGGAATGCGATGCTATTCACAGCTCAATTGAAAACAAAGTTCGAAAGCGAGATATTCATCTTCCCAGTCAATACGAGGAGGCCGCACGTACCGCTAGACCAAAAATGCCATATAAAGTTATTTCTCTGAACAGAGAAAATATCTATGACTGGAGTGCAGTTAACACTGTGATGCGTGGCAACGCTTTTGCAGGCATCATAACAAAGCACTCTATCATCTACAGCCGAGACGATGCGCGCGATGTAGCAGTTTCGTTTTCCAACGAAATTGGAGGAGTGAGTGAAGCGGTTGTCTACAAGAAGAGGGGAAGGAATGTCAATTTCAGTAATATGGAGCTAACACACGCGTATACCGCACCACTGGGGGTAGACAAAAACAAGAAGGAAGACCTGCTCAAACTTTGCGCTTTTCTGCCAAATGATTGTAAACCGTTCTACGAGTCTCTCGCTGTTCGTAACTGAGGCAATTGAGCAAGAACAACATACTGGATAAATAATAACTTGGTTTTGCTTTTATGTGTAGTATCATCATTTTTCTGGTTTCATCACACTTAACAAAGCAACAAAGTTTATTTAGTTAGAATGTTTTGACTTTCAACTTTTAAGTGCAAAAATGTACCATCTAGAATGAATTGACACTTATATCAATGATGTGTTAAGTAATATTGATCAGACTATTTCATCTTGTTTTACTGAGGTTTTATGCATAATATTCAACTGTTGATTGTAGTCACTAATAAAATGACGATTTGCAATTTGGTATTGAAACTGCTTTTTGGATTCCTGAAAATAATGGTTTTCAGAGTTGGAACTTTTTTGCTCTAAGTATTATGTCGATGGATATATCATCAAGAGTATTAGAAAACATAGACATAAAATCACCAAGAGTTCTCATGTGCATCATAGCATTCGTTTCTGGCAGTTGCTACTATCTACAACCGGAAGAGAGTTCCAGATTCTAGGACCAACGGCAGAAAAGACACGCCTGTCGACGGCCGTCTTTGTCCACGGAATAGTCCCATTAATAAATACAGTAGCGAGATGGAGAAAGTCGGAAAAACAATTCGTTTAGTATGCCACACCAAGGGCACTCAGTACCAGACTTATCAGTATATGCCATACGATCTGTTCTTCCGACTTTCTCGAAGCGATTACTGCATTTTATCAATCTGACTATTCCATGGAAAAGGACAGCTCTCGACAGACGTACCTATTCTGCTAGAATCTGGAGCTCTCTTCCGGCAAACGTTCGCTCGGCAAATTCTGTTCCGACCTTCAGATTTCGACTAAATACTCATCTTTTCCTGGACTCATTTCTTCCGTTGGCTGTTTCCGTGTCTCCTTCTCGGATTCCCTTCTTGGCTTTCCAGTGGATTCACCCTCCATTTGCCCTGCAGACCGATTTCGCTTATATTAGCGACCATTGAGTGCCTGCGAGATCCTGAAGGGGCGCTATATAAATTCCGTTTGATTGAGCATAATGACAGTGGCGCTACAGAATTTCTTGGCCTAGACTAGATTAAGAAACTTGTAATTGGTAACTTCTATCGCGCCGGAGTCTAATGCACAAGGCTTCAACCGATGGCGCACCGAAACCAGGCTGTAAATGGCCAGGGAAAACGCCAGGAAAGTACGGATCAAAACGCATTGGAAATGTACTGCCTATCAACATATAATGGTATACACGGTCATGACACAAGGGATAAAATGGATGTTTATAAAACGCTAGATCAACTTCTAGATCAGTTTTTAATGCCATTACAATACAATGACAACAATGGCTTTCGGTCACTGGGCTTAAAACCTCGAAATTAAAGAACACGCAAATAGTCAGTTGTAATCATTGTTACAATCGTAAACTTACAGTAACAATTACACAGTAATGACAATCGCAGATTAAACACGATTCCAAAAGCTTTGATCATGTGAGGTTACACGGAAAACTTACCAACCTATATAACTCAAGTTAAGAGATTTTAATACAATAATTATAATAATCAACATGGAATCATACATAGTACGATTACAAAACGGTATCTTTAATACAAACCTTCCAAACTCCTACACTGCCCGCACTCTGGTAGTATCAGTCCCAAGCCTGGAGAAAGAAGGAGGGCGACGCTAATCATCACTGCTATGACACTGTGCCGTTAAACAGTAATTAATAACAAACGCTCCTCGTGTAGCCTTTAAGCCTATTATAGGCGCGTTGGATCATGTCTTGCCTCACACTCAACAGGACAATAGTAGGCCTAACTCACTCTACCCCCAAGCCCATATGGGACCCTGTATATAGCCCATATTGGTCCCATGTAGGACCCATAGGGAACCTGTATATAGCCCATATTGGTCCCATGTAGGACCCATAGGGAACCTGTATATAGCCCATATTGGTCCCATGTAGGACCCATAGGGAACCTGTATACAGACCATATTGGTCCCATATAGGACCCATAGGGAACCTGTATACATATTGGTCCCATATAGGACCCATAGGGAACCTGTATATAGCCCATATGGGGCCCATAAAGGACTCATGGGGAACCTGTATATATAGCCCATAAAATTGAACAAAATCTGAGATAGACCAAAAAAGTTGATAAAAATCTGGAAATCCAATAAAACGATTTATGAAACGTCTGGACAGCTAAGAAAAGGTTAAGAAAATCTGGAAAAAACTAAAAAGTTATGAAAGATCTGAAAAACCGAAGAAAATGTTACTAAAAACTTGAAAAATACAAAAAACGTTATGCAGAGCAAGTGGGAACTCTCCCCAGTGTAGACTTCTCAATACACGAACCTGGCTCCACACAACAAACTCGAAGTTTCACGCAACGCTCCAAGACTTGAATCCAGGACCTCAAAGTTAAGAGCCAACTCGAAGCATTCCCCTGCATGATCTATCTTAGCAAATAATTCGTCGTTAATGTACAACGGTGACAACAGACAACAATGGACAACAGGTAATAGAAGCAACCATTCAATAGTCATGCGAAATGTTCAACTGAATCAATGTTCACTGTCTCTCTGTCCTCTTACCAGATATAAATGAATGAGTTCACGTAAATTTAGTCGTTCGCTTAATTATTATTTTAACAGTAGGCTACAATTCTACATCCAACAGAGAACAGTAAACGCAGAAACTGATATTTAACACTAAATATTACAATTATATTTCATGTTAAATACGTTTGTAATGCATTCGTAACAACAACCAGTAGCCTATTTCGTAAAACTTGGCATCAAAATCTCTTTGGATTTACAAATGTTTCGTGACGCATTACATAATTATTATAATTATTACTATAATGACGTAATGGATGACGTTTCATATATTACTATGATGACGTAATGCATGACGTTCAATCATTTATCAGCTAATGCTTGCAAAGTCGGGTTATTATTATTCTGCATTTATTAAGCGCCACTATCTAATTACCGGGCATCAGTCGATGGCGCTGAGCAATTGTGAGTGAAGGTCTTGCTCAAGGTCCCTACACAGTAACCGTCTCAGGGGAGGAGTATCGAACCCATACTCACCGCATGCATTACAAGGTGAGCACTCTAACGTATCGGCTACCGTGTCCCACTGTGATGCGGTGAGTTGCCAGGTCTGAACTTAGACAAGTCTAACAAAGGGAAGTCTTTTCTGCATTGCATGAAACATTCAAAATCATTCTTCTCGTGGTTCATTGCAAAAGTCTTGACATTCCTGCAACATTCTATAATCTAATCTAATCTAATCGCAATCGTAATCTCGAAACTTCTACAGCGCCCAAAAAGCGAAGTCGCGGGAACCAGCTTATGCACAGACGTTTAACCAATTTTCTGAATAAAAAGTAATTTCTAAAATTCAGCGTGTGCATACGAACACTATCGTAAATATTAACATAAAACATATATATATATATGACCCCTTTGGATCTTGACCTGGAACCGATATCTACGCCACCGCCTATCGATTTTGTTTTGACTAAGCGCCTCTGAATAAGCTGGTTCCCACGACTTCCCATTTTTGGACTCTGTAGAAATCTTGAGATTACGAAAACGATACATAAATAAACTATTATCACACGAAAACAGTTCTGCAATTCACAATAATTTATCAGAATTATCAGCAGACTTATTACGATCACAAAACCGTAAACATAGACGAATAATTATGTCGATTATCGTCAACGGAAAAGAGGCTCGGAAGAAAGAACAATAATCAAGCGTCCACGTATCTACTCCGATAATTTCTATAGCGCCGTTAAAATGATATCCAAGATATCAGTCAATAATCACGGCAACCACTCAAACGATATAATTAGGACCAGTAAAAATTCACGGGCAAAAAAGTTCAAAACTCAGGGTAGGATTTTAATTTAACAAAATCTGCCAAAAATCACAGCAATTCACGGCATTTCGGGGAATTTCCCGGCATTCACGCAAAATGCCGAAAATCACGGAATTCGGTTTCCGTGACTTCGTAAATTTCTACTGGTCCTAGACTTAATCTTTCTCCACAATGAACAGTCCACACACGATTGCAACACGAACACTACATGGCACCGTCCGACTAACAAGAGACGCTTAACTGGCCTGTATAGAAGTCTGAAGATAGGTTATATATATATATAAATATATAATATATATATATATATATATATATATATATATATATATATATATATATATATATATATATATATATAGACTGTTACATGTATAGCGCCTTTAGCCACATCTCAGAGGCAATACAGTGTGGATTCGTTAACGCACTCCCCGTTAATACGCCATTCCGCTTAACGCGAAGCGGTGTCATGTCCCCCAAAGTAATTAACTTAACGCGTCGTACAAGAACCGCGGTGTAATGCTAAACATCGACTTTTTCCCGCATTATCCCTTTAACGCACCGCCTGCTTTACACGCGGTATCAAAAAATCATGTCCCCTGATGACAACGCGTTAACGACTCCACACTGCACGTAAATATGGCGGCGGACGCGGTCTACTTGGCGCTGCCGTCCAAGTACTTGTACGTCGGGTTCTCGTACCCGTTCATCTGCATACTGGACACGTTGTGTTCGTCGGGGGAGACGCCGGGGTCTGGTCCCCTGACGTCGGGTGCAGTCGGGCGTGACCGTCTCGCCCGGCGTCTCATGACGACCACTCCGACTACGATGACGACAAAGATGGTCACCCCGCTGACGGCGATGCCGAGCGGAACTGCGGAGCTGAAACTGCCCGAACGCTTGACGACGGCTTTCTGGATGTGGGGCTGTTTGGGAAGAAGAAAAATATAAATGGGATGGTTATTTCTTTCACATTTCTTATGATAAAATCAAGAACGAGTGGAATTGTTATTAGTTTTACGAGCGAGAAATTACGGTAGGACCTTGTTATGGATATCTGGAAAATGAAGACTCGCTCTCCACAGCAGTGCATATATCTCAATATGATTCTGTTATCATTCCCATTATTATTGTGTGTTTTTTGTTTGTTTAAATTCTCATTTCTTAATGCTATTATTATAATAGTAATATTATTATCAATACTATCATTAAAATTATTGCTATTATTAATAATATTATTTTAAATTATTATAATTATTCTTATATTTTATCGTTGCCCCTAAGTAAATATGATCCCTCAGGACTAAAACACTGCCGGAGAATAAAAAACTACTATTAGTACTATTATTGTTGTTGTTATTATTATTACTATTATTATTATTATTATTATCATCATCATCATCATCATTTTTAATATTATTATTATTAATACTATTATTACTATTAAAACTATGATAGATAGGTAAGTCTTTTGTATACCTGTTGAACATGTAGCTTGTTCTTGTTGATGTGATCCGGATGGTTATCCCGCTTGACGTGAATGTAATCGTCCAGATAATCGTCCTCAATGTCACCTGACAGACCGGGGAAAGGCCTGACAATTGTCACCGGTGAAAGAGGGGAAGATGATGATGATGATGACGATGGCACCGTTTGGGGTTTGCTCAGGATGGGGTCCGTCACTGAAATCAAACAAAAGATGCATGTATGCCTACCTCACGGTCACCCTCTGGATCTTGACCTCGAATCGACTTTTAACCACAGTTCGAGAATTCGTGACTTTCGGTTTTGAAATGCGGAAGGATTCGTTAATTTTTTGCCTACTTTAGAATTCGTAGAAATTGGTAAAATTCGTTGGGCCACAATTGTTCGACCTTTTAAACATCGACGGTGGCTGAGTGGTAACACCGGAGCCAGCCTGGGACACTGGTGGTTTCTCGTTTTGTTGACTAACACTCACAGGCAAAAACCCCAACTATGATAGAATTCAAAGTTCAGGACTACTGATATTCCGTTACTGTTGTGTTGCTAAAGTCAGCGTTCTATTACGGCTGATTGATTAGTTGCTTAAAATTCGTTGCCAGTTTTAAAATTCGTGAAATATTAGGATTTTTTAAATTGGTAAAAAAAAATGCGAATTTTAAATTATGCGAGAAACATCGGAATGCGAGAAAACAGTAAATGCAACTTTCAATATTAGGATAATATTTAGTTTATAGAACACCTTTAGAAAGCGTTTAACCAACGCTAAATATACAATCTTTTGACGCGATTTTGTTATTAAATAGATGCCAGGGCCTAAAGGCCATGGCTAAACTCGACGTGAACGACACTGGCGGCCACTAGATGTCGCTAATTTTAGAATGCTAAAATTTGAATAATTATCAGTTATCTTCTGGTACTGGCGATTATGCTTACATATTACACCAGAAATATATAATTTGGTATAGCACTTTAGTGCACTATACAATAGCAATGTCAGTAAACAACAGCATTTTAATTGTAGGGCCTATTTCTGACAGATGGATAGAATATTTAAAATATTTGGAACAGAGTTATAGAAACGCTGGGATGCAAATAACTTTTCATAAAATATAATCGTTCATGTTGAAACTGCCTCCTCTGACAAGATGCTGGTAATTCTACAACTGAGACCATTTTTTGAACAAAGTGCGGATATGCAATTGGTTGAATAAAGAATATACTTACTTACTTACTTAACAACATAAGATAACCACCAACTCATATAAACGAACATAAATACTTTTATGAACCCGTAAAAAGAGGTTTCCAATATTTTGCTCGTACTGTAATATTATGTAACTGTAATGTATGACATTGATGAGCATTTTCACAGCATTGCAGCGGGTAACAATATTCAGCTTTTAATGCATGTAATTCATAACATTATTTGATGATGACAAGTGGTTTCGCGCGGTCAGCAGGTGGCGCTGTGGCTTTGGTATCTATAACAGGCCCGCCTGCTCTTCTGCATTAAGTCTTCTACGCATTGTATTTTCATGTGTTTAGCGCCATCTAGTCGCCGCCAGCGACGTTCACGACTTTTACCTTTCCCTTTATAAGCCAGGTATCCGCTTGATACTAAACGTGTTTAGTAGATACATCTATATATAGCGTTGTTTAAAAGCTTTCTAAAGGTGTCTAAGCAAACATTGCGTTTCATCCATTTTGACGTCATTTTGTGGCGCCAGGGCTAAAGAGGTCGACCTTAAACTAAGAAAATGGTATAAAACTTTTATCACGTATACATAAGAACAAAGAAAAACCAAGAAAGTTCGGTTGGTAGGTATAGTTTCTGTTTAACCATGTTGGGTGTTTAGGAGAGTATTGCATACTAGAGAGTGACATGGGGAGACAATCTCGTCCCCATCCCCGCCCCGCAACAAGTAAGTCCTCCCCATCCCCGCAGGGTTTGTCCCCATCCCCGCAGGACGACATCACATTCCCCGCAAAAGTTTACACCAATTTAAATTTTAAAAATAACATATTTTAGCTTACAAAGCTACATGTATTTGCATTGCTGACTGCATTAGTCTGTTATTATCTTATGGACAGTTTGCATTAACCAAGTCCTGACTATTTCTGACTAGTAGGCTTCAGGAAATAAAAAAACTCCTTATCAGTTCTGTAGTTCTTAACATCACCCGGGTTTATTGCCGGCTCATACCCCATTACCGCGGTATTACCGCGAGAGTAAACCCCATTACCGCGGTATTACCGCAATTGTTGTCCCCATTACCGCGGTTTCCCCGCGGGGAAATTCCCCATGTCACTCTCTATTGCATCAGTCTTATCCAATGTCAGTCATATATCGATTCTCTAACGTCATAGTGACGATGAATAGCGTCTCCCTCCTCCTTTATCCAGACTTTGGACTGGCAATACCCCAAAACGGCCGAAATGTTTTATTAATCTGAAACGACTAGAAGCACTGACCCACCCATCCGAGCCACCCACTCACTCACCCAAACACCGATCTGCGCCATGTGGCGTTCTGCCAAGCATTTCACACGTTCTAAACAATTACCAGATGTTTGGAGCAGAATTCCTCTTTTTATTCAACAGGTGCCAAATCTTCAAAGGTTTAAAAAATGTTTATGCGCTTGCTTGACAAAGGACATCACTAATAAATAGCCTGCTTAAGTAGGCCTACTGTTATTTGTTAGTTAAGTCGTTTTTCCTGTTTGTTTTTTTCAGTTGATGACTCGATACTGGTTTGATAATTGCGCTACTGCCTACTTAATGTAACTTTGTAAATTGAGGGATTTGAGGCTGTTAACCGTCCTACCACTATGTTAATTTAAGGCCTAGCAAATAGGTGTCCCTGCTAGCGGGATCTTCATCCCGTAAGGGCTTTCCTTGTTACCATCTGGATATGTGAAATCTATTTACTGTATATATACTCTGACTGGTGGTTTCAATAAAGAATGAATGATTGATTGATTGATTGATTGATTGATTGATTGATTACACAAATCTTCATATTGGAAAACTCATATCTTCACTTGACACATATTACCTTCATTCGTTCCTTGTCCTTTCTTCTTTTTGTCCTTTTCTTCATTCAACGTCTTCTTCTCTTTATCGTCGTCCTCCTCATCATCATCATCGTCATCATCACTGTCGTCATCATAGTCTTTGACATCATCATCAATGTAATCATCATGGCTGGTGTGTTCTCTCAATTTCTTCACGATAACTTTCTGTATATCATCTTCGTCATCATCATCGTCGTCATCATCGTCGTCATCATCATAGTCATCGTCATCGTAGTCATCATCTTCAAGCACTGCATTTGTTGATGGTCTCATTGTTGATGTTACGGATGCTTCAGACTCCGAATCCATGGACAACGGCTTCAGCAGCAGAGTAGATATGCTGTCGTCCAAGGCGTAGTAATTGTCCAAGTCCAATGCTACATGCAACACAAGTTCAATAACTATGTCACTATTCATTCATTGAAAATTTATATAGCGCCCCTTCAAGGTGCCTACTCAGAAGCGCTGTCACCAGAATTACTATTATTATTAATAATAATTAAAATAATAATAAAACCATCAGCAAAGACTAGCCATTCCAGGACAATGCTCCCCTATTTTATGCACTCCCAAGGGATTGCATCCACTTCTGGGAAAAAACTAAAAACAACATTAGCGGTACTGTCTATAATTGTTTTCAGTTCCATCTGTAGCTTCTGGGGCGACCAGCAACAATGCTGCATTTTCCAGCTTCAATCCCAGGTGAAATCATAAAAAATAACAATAATAGCATATGGGAGAATTTTTTTAAATCCTCAAAGACCATTCTGGCTCCAAGGTAAAAACAACAGTGATGATAATAACAATGGCAGTAATAACAATGACACATTGTCCTCGCTATTACCAATTTGCCTTCGGATGTTATTCTTCTGCTTTGAGAGACGGTCCAGTGACAGAAGTGCCTTCTTCAGTTGTCTCTCGATGCCTTCCAGCTGCGCCATTGTCTGCTTACGAACGCGGTCTGCGGAATGTGGATCGGTCTCTCGGAGACGAGTGTAGAGACCGACTGCGTGGACCCGGTCCTTTTGAAGAGCTCTGATGTACCGTCTCAGTAAGCGGACGACCTTCGCTGGCTACAGTTTCACCAAAAGAATAATGGTTTCTCAGAAACTGAAACCGGCTTCAGTTTCTGAGAAATACAACCATTTTCAGCTTTGGCAAAAAATAACGGTTTCTCAGACACTGAAACCAGTAAAAGAACAATAATTTGCTAGAAACAGTTCTGGTAAAAAAAATGGTTTGTCTGAAACTGAAACCAAAAAAAAAGGCCCGATAGCACATTTGATAACATCTGGCGTTTCAGCGAGAGGTACTGAGAACTTAGAGTCCCGTAGGGCGGATATGCTTTGTAGGCTGCTATTAACGCTCTGTATTGCTAGACTGTCTGCTCTGTTAGTAAATTACAGATTTAAATTGCATAACCATGTAAATTGTACAGCACAGTGCGTTTGACAGGCGCTTAAATAAAGAAAAGATTATTATTATTATTACCAATTTCAGCTTCAGCAAATGAAATACGGTGTTTTGAGAAATTCTGAAACCATGGACGTTTCTGTAAAAGAATAACCTGTTAGAACTAAACCAGTTTAGGTTTGTGCAAAAGAATAACGGTCTCTCAGAAACTAAACCAGTTTCAGTTAACGAATAACAGTTTCTCAGAAGCCGAAACCAGCTTCAGATGCATTTCATAAGTCCGCATAATCACCAAGAGGGATAATGATTTCATATTCTGTACGAATTGCATGGAAGTTTTATTTTCCAGAGCAGTAGTTTCAACCTTTCTGTAGTGACAAAAGTGGTTCATGGAAGTTCTGTGATTAGATTAGATTAGATTAGATTAGATTAGATTAGATTAGATTGGACCTTTGGACAGTTTTGACATCAACTGGGCCATGAAGGTCTTCAAAGATCTGCTTTATGCTCGCGACTGCTTAGCTGAGCCTGGATCCTCTGATCGTGCAGTTGCTCGAGCTGCTTGCGCTCCAACTCCTTCTTGGATTCCTCCGCCTATGTACATCATCTGGATCTCTGCAGTGACAGTATATGTAGGATTAGAAACATTTATTAGCACCCTTATGATTAATCTATCAAATTAGCTTAGTACCAGTGTGCTAGCTTTGTGTATACATGCATTATGCTTAGCTGGTATTGTTATTCTACAGGGGCATGGTAGCTGAGTTAGATAGATTAGTTCGGCCTGTAGTGCAGATTAGATGGGTTCGAGCCTCTGATCAGTACAGACATGCATACATGTGTGAGCCATTGGTTGTTGTCGTCAACTGCCGCCATGAAGTCTTCAAAGATCTGCTGCTCGCGACTGCTCAGCTGATTCTGGATCCTCTGATCGTGCATTGCTCTAGCTAAATCCTCTCCAACTCCTTCTCCGATTCCTCCGCCTTCTAAAGTCATCAGAATCTCTACAGCACAGTAATGTAACGCATACGACAGAACATTTATATAGCACCCTTAATTGTGAGTCTGAAGGACTTGCTCAGGCGTCCCTATACCACAGTAACAGGGGAAGATAGAATCTATCACTGTATTTACTACCAGTATGTACTTTGTGTATGCATTATGCACTGGTATTTCTATTCTATGGGCATGGTTCCCAAAATGAATGGATACAGCCCTCGGCCTGTAGTGCAGATGGTATCGGTATCGAGCCTCCCCTTGGTACATACATGCATACAGAGGTGCTCCTGACCTAACTCAACGAAACGACGATTGAACCTCTCAAGGGCTCCTTTGTACCATATACTCGTTTGTTGTGCGCCTAACTCTCACTCGAGCATTCTCGCTCTCTTTCAACGTTTGACTCACGAGCGTACTTACGCTCGTTATCTCCTTGCTCAGCTTTTCGCTCGCCTTCAGATCGATCGCCTTCAGGCTCTCGACTCGCTGACGAGCAGTCGCCCAGTCTTTCATCATCTGCAGATCAACAACATCAGAAACATCAACAATTGATTACGACTCGCTGGACGCGGCGCTATATAAATGTGCAATTAATTAATTAATTGCATAATTAAAAACCGTTGCAGCTGTTTCAATGCTCTCCACCTCATCATCATTTGTCATTCCCATTCTCTTCCTCGCCAATTTCATTGTCGATTACTCCCGTCATTATCATCGTCATCAGACATCATCGTCGTCATCATCATCATGATCGTCGTCATCATCATCATCATGATTGTCGTCATCATCATCGTCATCGTCACCTTCATCATCGTCGTGGTTATCATCATCATGGGAGGTCGACAGATAAAAGGTAACATCACTGGCGTGAACAGCAGAACATCAAGTAGGAAGTGGGATCGATTCCCGCTATCCACTTAAGGTTGACTCAGCCTTCCACTCGCCAGATGGCGTTGGTAAAATGAGCAGTAGGACTTGCAAATTCGACTCCAGTTAAACTTGTTATCATCTGTTACTGTTGTGTCAGGTAATCTTAATGTGTACTTGTCAGTTTGAATTAATAAAGAATATTTTTATTGTCATCATCAATTCATCATCATCATCATCGTCGTCGTCGTCATCACATATACTCACTGTCATCGTTATTGTCATTCCCAACTCACTAAATACTCCTCCTCCTCCACTTCATCCTGTCATTCCCAACCACTCCCTCCTCCTCTTCCACTCCTCCTCCTGCTCCTCCTTTTCCTCCTCCTCATCAATGTCATTGCCAACATGCAGTGAAGTGAGTGAAGGATGCTTCACTGCACTCAGCCCTCATACACCACATCAGCCATCACCAACCTTTACGCTTCTTACAACTAGCAACACAGACATAACACGAAATAGATCGTCGACCTAACAGCACACACGACCTTCGAGTGGTGGCTGACCTTGGCTACTTTGTCCTGGTGGTATTTCTTCATGTCGTTCTTCGCCTTCATGTAGTACTCGCGTTCGTTCCACTTGCGGCCAATCGCAGGCTTGTTAACATACTTGTCAAAGTCGTCGCTTTTAACAGAAGCTTTCGTCTTCTCTTCTGGGACTTCAGCCTTCACGACAGAAACTAAAACACAGCAACCAGACCAGGGTCATCTCTTCACATCGCTGGACAACCCCTCTGATGTGACGCAGCATTCGCGAATAAGCGTGAACCATGCACTGAGCGTTAGAGCAGTGCTTTAGAAATTTGGAGTTTATGAATATGATTCTGACATAAGAGAGGTGTCTCTGTATATGTGTATCGTCGCTCTACTCTATCGATGCAACTTGGTCCAGAGACTCTAAATATCCTTGCCATCTTCAGCTGTCGATGGGAATCCGTTGGTTGGTTCCACGTGTGTGCGTGGGCCCGCCACTGGTGACTCTTTCAGCTTACTGTGCATTGGTTTGCTAACTGATGTAATATATATTTGTTCGTAATGACATTTAACATCATATAGGCTAGCGCAGAGAGCGTCTCTGAGTAGATATCTCGAATGGGTGCTATATAAATGCTCAATTACATATATATACATACGTATATTCATATACTGGTACTGTGGTACATACACACATATACATATACATTATCTATATATAAGACACACATACATTCATACGTACATACAGACATACATACATACGTACATACAGACATACATACATACATACACATGCATTAGGAACAAGGCATTGATAGTTTTTCCATTATGACCGATTTGTTTTCCAACCTTGATTTGTGGTAGAGGTCTGATTCGGAGCACAGCATACAAACTCAATTCCACTGAACTTGCTGACTCCACATGGCTGGAGCATTCCATAACTGTGCTGGGTCATGCCTTTCGCCGAACAAGACTTCTCCGACTTGACTTTCCAGTTGTCGATGAGCGCGCACAGCTTCGGCTCGTGGATGTGGTGGAAAGCGCAGTGCTCCGGAACAAGGAGAGCGTCACTCTGGAAAGGTCCGACTGCAAAATTCCACAAAAAATGTGTAACCGGATTTCAGCTACACTTGTGCCACCTAGCCAACCCAGATGAAATGAGTACAACGACTGCACACTGTCGGTGGGAGAAAGAGAGGCAAAAGACTCTTTATACTCTTTATTTTAAGGTACATCTACAGAATGACGCTACATAAATAAATGCATTCATCGTCACATGCCTACGTTACTGGATGTTTATCTATAACGTCTGCAGCGTTTCTTGAAAGTATGGAGTGACAAACTGGCCTTTTTTTATTGATTTCCGATTTCCGATATTTGGCCTGCTTTTTCGCCGATTCCGGATCCTATTAATCAGCGATATTTATTTTTATTTGGTTCTAACTTCTAAGCACTGTTTCTTACTCAAAAGTCCGACTGTCCGCCATTTTGTTGATGAGTCGACTCACAATTTTATTATTTTGCACAGACTTTCAACGATAAAGATTAAAGATTACCGCAGGAGCTCGTTAAAACAGGTTACTATTTTTGTATTAATGGAAAAAGGAATCGGTTTTTAGTCAAAAATATCACTTCTTTTGGTATTTGGATCGGTAGCCCTCTGGTATTTGGATCGGTAGCCCTCAGATGCGCCGATTCCGATTAATCGGTCTAGGGCAAAATCCGGCGCAAACCGATTTCCGATTCAAGAATCGGCCACGGTGGCCCCCTTACTTGAAAGACTACGGCTGTTGACAACGTACGTGTACACTAGGGTTGCCACCTTTTCGAACTAGGAAGTCGGGACGCAACTTTAACTTTCTCGTAATCATCGACGTCGATGCTCACGAACAGGGCTTTTTTTAACGAATTTTTAGAACTGCATAACAAAAAAAAGTTGACGACCGGGGGGGGTAGTGACGGAAAAAGTTGACGACCGGGGGGTAGTGACGAAAAAGTTGACGACCCTCAATTTTTCACCGCACAAAATTGCTTTTGCAATTGCACAAATTGATTTCCGACTGCACATTTTGTGTAGAACTGCACGCTAAAAAAGCCCTGGTCACAAACATTTTTTTAGTTTGGTCACACATCTGAAAGTCGGGACATTTCGCTGTCCCGACTAGGTCAAGTCGGGACACGGGACATTTCCCTCGAAATCGGGACTGTCCCGACAAAGTCGGGACGGGTGGCAACCCTAGTGTACACGCTACTCGTGGCTTACATACATTCATTTCAGTAGCTGGTCAGCGTGCAGTCGGAGCTGATATTGAACACACCCAAGCATTCTAATCTAATTCTCGGCTCTGTTGACTATCTGAGGGAAATCTACATCCTGGCGTTTCCAAATGACTGATCACCGTATAGACTTGATGATCAAACCACGTTTGGGCGAAGATCCAATCATGCGCTTGGAATTAAGGATCGAAGAGAACGCAAAGCAGAGCGAGAAACATTTGTTTAACGAGAACAGAGTCACAACAGACGCGAACAAGATTATTGCATCTGGCGTAATTACTTTGCGAAAATTTGACTGCGAAAATCATTTTTCACAAAGATGTTAGTTATATATTATATGGGTGTGCAAAGGAAACCATAACATAACACAGCAAGGTTTTAAAGTGGTTCAAAAGATGTGTAGTCTGTGTTAGAACCACTGCAAGTTAACCTGTAGTCTAGGACTATTATTAGGCCTACTGTAATAATAATCCCAGCTGTAATGCTTAAAAGCCTATCTGTCCTAGCTTCCTTTTATCAGCTGTGATAGTGTCCACTGAGACCGTACTATCATCCAAATCATTCCACAAGTCCACAAATTTTGCACTGAAGAAATTCCGCTCTAATATTCTTTCGGATTCTTGAATAATTTATACCTAATGTCCCCGAGTGTATTGTGTTGCCTTGTTTGGTGCTAATTAAAATGGACAGCACCTGCAGTAGCCATACTGCTTCAGACTATCTCACACTGAAAGATACACTTTGCGAATATTATATATCTTATTATTATCATTATTTTTTGTTGCCCTGAGGTACTTCATTCCCCAGGGACTTAGAAATTATAAAAGGAATGTGTCTGGAATGGCTATACCTCATCCATGTCGGGCGTGGGTTTGATACATTTGCCACTAAAAGCCACGGCGTTGACATTATTACTTATTTTATTATTATTGAGACAATCGATGTTCACAGAAAAACAAACATTCCTTTATCAGTACTTATTGGTGTTTTTTCACTTAAGACCTTTTAACTAGGAAATACACCTTTACAAGCAACTAAAAACTGTTCTTTATCCCAGAGTTCGGCTGGGAGTGCCTCTGAGTAGGTATCTTTGAAGTGCGCTATATCAGTCCTATGAATGAATGAATGAATGAATGAATGAATTATTAATTAATTAATTAATGATTTAATGAATGAATGAATGGATGAATGAATACGGTAATATGAATACGAGGTGTAAATGATAATTTGAATACAAGGTGTAGGCCTACATGGTAAGCTGAGCTGAATCACATCACCAAACTGTGAAAGCAAACTATATTTGCATCTGCTATAGGGACTCTGTGTACACCATTTACAAGCATCTAAAACTGTCCTCAATCGCCAGATTTGAGCTGGGAGCGCCGCTGACTATGCATCTTGTACGGGCACTATATAATTCCTCTGAATGAGTGAATGAATAAATGCATGCGTGGACACACAGCCCTCGGCTTAATATGTTGACGAAGCCCAACCTTCTGTCAGGCACGTCTTAGCAGGAGTGGTCCTCCTACTAGAAACAACAACTCCTTCCTTCAATTCCTTCTGCAGATGCCGGGTGCCGCCAATAAGCCTCCCGTCCAAACCTATTGATTTTCCCGCTGAACGGCCAATTCCCTGCAGACCAAACCCGCTTCCTCTCCTAGGACGAATATTATCATATTAGCCGGTCTCGCGTGGCTGGGCGCTGTGTACTGTCTGCCTAGGGTTGTTTGACTATTGTGATGCAATGTAAGGCATCTCACTAAGAGCTCCTGCATAAATACCAAGACATGAAAGCACACACGTACAACGTAAAGTCGTGTAATTCTAGCTCATCGGCGTATTTAGGAGGGCGTTTACGGGTTCAAACCCCCCAAATAAATTGCTGAAATTTTTTTCTATGTGCCTTTATATGCGAAATACACAAAAACAACTTGTGAGACCATTTCCAATGGAAAACCCCCTCCCGAAAGTTAAAACACCATCCGAAATATTTTTTCCTGGTTACTCCCATGTTCTAGCTTGTCTTCCAACAGAAGATGTTTGATAATGTGCATTGTAAAGGAATATATAAGGTCTTTAAGATGTTTCTAAAAGATATCATAGATACAAAAACATACAATGTAGGCAAACCCTATCTCGTAAAACATTTGTCCACGGCTACTTTATGTTTAATTTTGTCTTCTATTTGATGAACTTTGTTAATAAACAATGCAGTTATAAGGCAGTTGGATGTTTCAATAAAGGATATACTTACTTACTTACTTACACACTGCATAAAAGTCGGCTTGTAACTCGGGAGGGTACGGATTCGAGCCTTCCCTGAGACGGTTACTGCGTAGGGACCTTAGGCAAGTCCTTCACGCACAATTGCTCAGTGCCGTTGATTGATGCTTGGTCAGTAAGATAGTGGAGCTTAATGCATGAGTAATGATCATAATAACAATAATTACCACACCCGTGATCCATCCTTGTGCAAATCAAATGGGTTGTTGTTGTTGCTGCTGCTGCTGTTGTTGTTGTTGCTGTTGTTACTATCATTATCATCATCATCATTATTATCATCCTTTTTCTTCTCTTGCTGGCCTTGTTGCACTGGGGTGCGCCTCTGAATGGTTCACCCTATGAGGTGTTGCTGCTGCGCTTTATAAATGTTTGAATACAATACAATACAATATTATTATCATTAATATGTTGTTGCATTATGCATTATATAAAGCTTCACTTTCTACTGACCAAGCATCAATCGCTGACACTAAGCAAATGCGAGTGAAGGAGTTGCTCGCAACACAGGAACCATCTTGAGGGAAGACTCGAACCCGTACCCTCCGCATCACAAGGCAAGCGCTCTAACCAATCAGCCACCATACATACCACCTAGTCCTTACTATTGGGCACTTATTCTAGAGATGTTCTGAAGATACTGACCAAGACAGTGGAACGGAAGAACGGAAAACTGTTCACAGTGTGTTCGTCCAAAGTCACACCACTTCCCAATCGTCGCTCTCTTGTTGCCTTCGATTACATTTCTTATGTCGAGCGAAGGATAGACCTAACAACAGAATTACATTGTAATCGTAATCACAAATTCATCAGAGGCGCTCCCAACCTGACACCACAAAACCATGACCTAAAAAGATAGGTTTCCAAGTGCGTATGGAAATGAAACAGAGAAAAGCCAAACGATTTTATGTTGCTTCTTGCTAAGCAACTTATTCCAAACAGGTGGACCCACCAGAGTTAAACTGTAATCGCAACATTTTGTAACCTCAGGATTTCTTTGTGGGACATGGTAACTGATTGATTACAGAACTTGTTCTCTACACTGGCTTCCTGTTTGTGTTCATATCCGGTTCTCATGGACAAAGCACTTACAGATCATCTGCCACCCATCCTACTTATCTTCCATGGTCACACCTTACAACTCTAATAAAAGGTTGCTCCTCTCTTCGATCAGCATCTGCTGGAAAGTATGTTGGGTCATTCCACGTCATTTCAACAAGGGGTGTACACCACACCCCTTTGGATTTTTCTGAAAATTTTTATACACAAACTACATGCAAAATTAGGAACAACAGTGACAATTTGAGCAGAATATCTCAAAATTTGACCGAGATATTAATTTTTGAAGTTAATAACATTGTTCCTGGAACACGTCTTGTCTCTGGCCGGCGTTCATTCACAGTTGCCGGTGCCTCCATCTGAAACTCTCTACCTCCTCATCTTCGCAACTCTATTATAGCGAGAATGTCTTTCGCTCTAAACTGAAAACTTACCTTTTCCAGTCTACTTATGAATCGTAACGTATAATTATGCCCTGCTTCAATGCGCACTTCTGAATTTCGTAATGACATTTTTTTTATAAAATCACAGTTTTATTTGATACTGTATTGTGTAAGAGTAATAGTAGTAATATTACAAACAAAAACAGTAAGAATAACAAATCAATTAATAAACAACAATAGGTCTACAATAGCCTTGGTGTCTTCAGCACACAGCTAGGCATCAACGGATGACGCATGAAAACCGAGCCCTACTCAGGTCAACACCTGAGAGCTTGGTTAACAGTTCTAAGGGTTTACCCTGCAATGAGGAGGGTCGTAAATTTCGCGCTACTTTTATCGATTCCCAGAGCCACTGGGGAGGGGGGCGTTTCGAGGGCTGGGCCACCCCCCCCCCCAGTTTGTCTACGCCTGTAACGGAGACCTGTAGTACAAGTGAACAAGCACTCCAGCTACAGGGAAAAGGAGACGATCTTTTCCATCTCGAAGGCAAACAAATGCCCATTCCGTCTGCACTTGACCCTATTCCCTCGTCTCAGATTGCTCTTCAAACTGTGCATATATAAACATATATACATAGCTATAAGTGTGTGTGCGTGTGTGCATATATATATATATGCATATATATATTTTATATATATATTATATATATATATATATATATATATGCATGATGTATATGTATATTTATGTATATATATATATATATATATATATATATATATTTATGTGCATATATATATATATATATATATATATATTATATATATATATTATATATATATATGTATATATATATATATATATATATGCACGGGAGCAGTAATCACACACATTCCCTTTATAATCCGTTGGCTAGTTCCATGTGCATGCGTGGGACCACCACTGATGACTCTTCTAGCTTACTGTGCATTGTTTTGCTAACTGATGTAATATTTTCGTTCGTAACGACACTTAACATCATAATAGGCTAGCGCAGAGAGCGCCTCTGAGTAGGTCTCTTGTAGAGGCGCTATATAAATTATATAAATTCATTCTCAGAACGAATGAATGAATGAATGATTTAATCAGGTTCCACGTCCAGCGAAGAATCGATGAACTCGTGACTATTTGCACGTTCTGGTGTTTGCAGAAGAGAAGCACCACAAAAAACTCAATTTCAGAAGCCAAGCAGAACTTCGCTTTTGCCAATCGAATAAAGAATCCAGTTCGACAGATAACAACATTGCAAAATGACTTAGAAATCGAATGATTCGGCTTGCAACTGATGAGAACGTTGAAACAATATCAAAATACGTAACATTATAAGAGAGTGACCAATGGCTTAAACTCATAAGATGAGAAAAACCAGAAGCCAAGCTACTGTGAGTAAGCAAAGTTGAAAGAGATCAATCATAAATATTTCGTAAATTTGCAGAAATAATGTAATAAAACTGACGTATATTGGTAACTGTGATCGTCTGACATTTGCCAGAGGGAGAAAACCTCAGCACCGCCGCTGCCACCACAAGACAATTTTAAGAAACAATCGGTGGATGGCATGAGACAATAAGAAACCGTGCGTGGATGTCATGAGACAATAATAAACAATGGGTGGATGTCATGAGAAAATAAGAAACAATGGGTGGATGTCATGAGAAAATAAGAAACAATGGGTGGATGGCATGAGACAATAAGAAACAATTGGTGGATGTCATGAGACAATAATAAACAATGGGTGGATGTCATGAGAAAATAAGAAACAATGGGTGGATGTCATGAGAAAATAAGAAACAATGGGTGGATGGCATGAGACAATAAGAAACAATGGGTGGATGTCATGAGACAATAAGAAACAATGGGTGGATGGCATGAGACAATAAGAAACAATGGGTAGATGTCATGAGACAATAAGAAACAATGGGTGGATGGCATGAGACAATAAGAAACAATGGGTGGATGGCATGAGACAATAAGAAACAATGGGTGGATGTCATGAGACTAGGGTTGTTAAAATCGGTTTTTTTGGCAATCCGAATTTCGGTTTTAGAAATCATTTTAAACCGAATTTCGTTTTTTATTGGCCTTCATAGAAAATTTAATATATTATTATACAACGCAAGTTATTTTATATATTAGGTACCATAACGTACGTTAAATAAACACCTTCTTATCTGCCGGCTATATTCGATTAAAACAATCGTAAACACTACAGAAATGCATGAATTAATTCTTTCTGGCATTTCTTGAAATTTTCACTACAAAAATGATTTTTAAAAAATTCGAATTTCGTTTTGTCTATAATAAAAACCGAATTTCGTTTTCAAAACCGAAATTCGGATTTCCGAATTTCGTTTAACATCCCTACATGAGACAATAAGAAACAATGGGTGGATGGCATGAGACAATAAGAAACAATGGGTGGATGGCATGAGACAATAAGAAACAATGGGTGAATATCATGAGACAATAAGAAACAATGGGTGGATGGCATGAGACAATAAAAAACAATGGGTGGATGTCACAAGACAATAAGAAACAATGGGTGGACGGCACTGACACTCTCGGAATGCACAGTCACGTACAAATGATGAAATGTTTCTGTCAGTTCGTGTGTGTGTGTGTGCGTGCGTGGTGTGTGTGTGTGTGTGTCGGTGAGTGTGTGTGTGCATGAGTGTGCATGCATGTTCATATATATGTGTCAGTGTATTTGTGTATATGTATGCGTTAGCTTATGCGTATATGTGCAAGTGTGCATGCATGAGTGATTAATGTTTGTGCAAGCATATGTATCTGTATATATATATAATATGCTCAGGATCCTGTATACCTCAGAGCAGTGTTGTGCACGAGACCAAAAATTCTAAGACCAAGACCGAGACCAAGACCGCCTGGTTCAAGACCAAGACCGAGACCAAGACCGCGTGGTCCAAGACCAAGACCGAGACCAAGACCGCGTGGTTCAAGACCAAGACCGAGACCAAGACCGCGTGGTCAAGACCAAGACCGAGACCAAGACCGCATTGTCCAGGACCAAGATCTAAGCCTCAAGACCATAAACGCAATTCTCAGTTGTAGTGTTACATATTCCCATTATTCAGATCAGATGCTTATTATATTTATAGTTACGGTTTTTATCCCCAAGTCTTCGAGGTCTCATGAAGGGCATATTATAACTAAAGACACTCTCAGTAGGTGCAGGTGTTGCGGAATACAAAAAACTTTGCCAGTAGAGAAAAATTCCCCACCAAGTTCCTGATTTCCAACGGTTGCATGGCTACTGATTTTGCCTCGAGAAACTGCATCAGTGTAAGCTTAACTATAATCACTAGAGCACCAGAGGTCATGGTTAACTGCGCCTCAACGTTTTCTTGTCGTTTTTGATAAGAAGCGAACAACGCGGTCCTCTCTCGCTTTGTCCTATATAGGCGGATCGTCGCATGAATTCGAAGCAATCTCAGAAGTCCCTGAATAACCCAAAATATCGACAACATTTAACAAATAATCCACTCTAGTTCCTACCAAAGGCCAAACCAAAGGCGCAAGACCAAGACCAAAGGCGAATGACCGAGACCAGACGCCCAAGACCAAGACCAAGACCAAGACCGCACCTTTAAAGACCAAGACCGAGACCAAGACCGGCACATTCGAGACCGAGACCAAGACCAAGACCGCATTTTTTCGGTCTCGAGACGGTCTCGAGACCAAGACCGCGGTCTCGAGACCACATCACTGCCTCAGAGCCCAAAAAATATTCATAATAAGTGGTGGTGTTGGTGGTGGTGGTTGTAGTGGTAGTTGCAGTAGCAGAGGTAGAAGCAGCAGCAGTAGTTGTGGTAGTGGTAGTAATAGCAGTAGCAGTAGTAGTAGTAAAAGTAATAATAATAATAATAATAATAATAATAATAATAATAATAATAATAATAATAATAATAATAATAATTCTACTGATGCATGTCCAAGTGTGTCTGTATGTCTACTTATGCCTGTGTGTATGCATGTGTGACGGCACATGTTATGTGTCTCTATGCGCCTACGCATATACATGCCGAGGGAGTCTGGTGCTCTCAGGGTCTGCATTATGCTCCCAGGCAACATGTATACATGATCTGTAGATTGTAGCATATCAGATTATGTGTATGTATAATTGTATATGTTGCGAAGCGGTGTGTCTAGACGCACGCTAAACGAATTCATTCGTTCATTCTGACAATTTATATCATATTATATTATACCAATATATCATCATCATTTGGAATGCACAAAAGATATCATGATGAGGATGATGACAATTGACACCAAGATTAGATTAGATTAGATTAGATTAGATTAGATTAGATTATTGGTTGATTAGATTAGATTAGATTAGATTGGAGATTAGATTAGATTAGATCTAGAATCGTCCTTGCCTTCTGACAGTAGCTGAGTATGTCAGTGGGGTCCTTGAGACACCCGGTGCTGTCATCTGACATCCATCCATTGTCAGTGGAATGCATTGCTGGTCGATTGCAGATGAAAGCAACCATTGGGTCAGCACTGCCATCGACCTGCAACGGAAAAGCATTGCACCAGTCAGTCAAAGCTTCACCAAAGAATTACAATTTGTGACTAAAGTTTTCACCTAAGGCAACCACTGCTTAACAAAAGCAGCAACAAAAATAATAACAGCATCAATAATATTATTGTAGAAGAGAAGAAGAGCAGTCCCTAAAGGCTTAAGCTATTCCTACGGCAGCCGTGAGTATGATTGTTAAAGACTTCATTTTCTTCATTTCCTTTGCCTCTGTATATGAGAGTGGGTGACCAGTCCTCTCCCTCACCGTCTTCATCTCACACCAACAGTGTACTTTCAGTGTAATCATCATAGCTGAGTTGACTGGAGTGCATATGGAGCAAAATCTCAAAAAAATTCTGTCCTGGCAGGGATATGAATCCCCAACCTCTCAGTTGACAGAACACCATGCTAACCACTACACTATTGCCCCCCCAAACAATAACAATAAAAACAATAACAATAAGATGATTTATATAAAGCGCCGTAGCACCGCCGAGGCTGAATCAAAGGGCACTGCACAAGAGTTCACAATAACAATGACATTAATAGGATAGGTTAAAAGGTTGGTCTTAATGCTGTCATTTGAATGTCCCCATCTCTTATCACGATGCCAGCAGCATCATCACGATAACCACCATTACCATCGTCATCATCATAATCACCATCACCATCACCACCACAACCACCACCATCTTTATCATCATCATCATCATCATCAGCTTCATCATCATCATCATCATCATCAGCTTCATCATCAGCTTCATCATCATCATCATCATCATCATCATCATCATCATCATCATCATCATCATCATCAACTTCATCTTCATCATCATCATCATCAACTTCATCTTCATCATCGTCATTATTATCATCATCATCATCATCCTCATCATCATCATCATCGGCAGCTGCATCAGACGACTGAGATGACGTCCTGCCTTCGCTTCCAGAAGATTAATAGACTATGGGTAACACACTAACGACGTTGTCTCGCCACTCCCAAGCCAACTACATCCACCATGGTCATGGCTCGGAAGATCAAACACTACTGTACAGACACCCAGCACATTAATATCTAACACAGTGACACGTAGCACATTAAGACCAAGCATATTAACAACTAGCAAATTAACAAATAGCACAACAACGCATAGCACATTAACAACCAGCACATTAACAAATACCACATTAACAAATAGCACATTAAGACCAAGCACATTATGACCAAGCACATTACGACCAAGCACATTAACAGTTATCACATTAACAGCCAGCACATTAGCACCCAGCACATTTACAAATAGCACATTAAGACCAAGCACATAAAGTGCTTTATAAATGATCAAATACAATACAATACAATACATAAAGACAACAACAGCACATTAACAACTAACACATTAAAAGAGTACTTAGCACATGACGTCTGCCAGTAAACTGTGCTGCCACACTCAAGCCACATTAAAGCCGACTATCACCAGACACCATGATCACACCGTCCACACTAACGGCTGCCGCGACCGGAGACGGCTAAAGGGGTGCAGAGGAGGGCGCCGTCGGAGACAGACGGTGGCCGGACGACGCCTGGCCCTATAGGTCGCTATGCATAGCATCGCCTTTTCTACCCAGGAATTGATGGACGACCCGGGAAGCGCCACCTCGCATAACGATTAAGCCTTTAACATTCGGCTACCATGGCGATGACCTCAATAACTCTCACCTCAGGCAATGGACGACCTCTTTAGCATAATGTGTCCAGTGCAGGCGGAGGGAGGAGGGACAGAAGCAGTAGCTCTAGTTCCAGTGGGGTGCTCGGTGGTCAAGTGGTTAGCGTGTTGGACTGTCAACCGAGATGTCGAGGGTTCAAATCCCTGCCAGGGCAGCCATGTGGTTCGATTTTTCAGGTCCACCTCGCCCCCAGCCAACTCAGCTATAACTGACCATACACTGTCGGTGGGAAGATGAGACGGTGAGGGGAGGACTGGCCACCCGTCCTTATAAGCCGAGGCTAAGAAAATGAAGTCGCTAACACTTCATACCAATGTCTCTCAAAGATAGCTTAAGTAACTGCTCTTCTTCTTCTTCTATTGCTACCAGGGTCATGTCCATTTATACATTTATGTTGCTTATTTAACTATTCATTTGTTTAATTGCTTTTCTTTTTGTGTTATTTTCATTTATAAAACACGTGAAATAACTGCAATGAGCAAATTGAAACTCTGGACAACACTGAAATTTTAGAAAATTTAGAGCAACCACAAACAGGAATTCAAAATTAACTCAATGTCCTCAAAAGCAGAATGTAGTTAAATTAACTATTCTCCCAAAGCACTGCCTCCTTCAATCATCCCTAAAGATTTCATCATGATCATCGTCGTCGTCATTGTCGTCGTCGTCATCATCATCATCATCACTTTCATCACTTTCATCATCATCATCATCATCATCATCATCATCATCATCATCATCATCATCATCATCATCATCATCATCATTAGTTCCTGACGCCAGCCATTTGGCGGCAATGGGTATGAATAATAGATCTCCATTGTCTTCGGTCATTTATCAAGTCCATTGCTCCGATTAGTGTTAGTCCAAGTGATGTTATGCCATCATTTATATTCTCAATCCAGCATAGTCTTGGTCTGCCTTTGTTTCTATTTCCCCTTATTATTACCACGTGTACCTTGGCTGGTTAAGGAACTAATTACATTAACAGAGGAATAACAGCTCATCCATTAACAATTAACAGCTGTCACACAGACCTTTACAGAGTTGTATTGTTTTATTGCAGTAAACTGATTAGTGGCCTAGGCCTAATTTCTGAGGAGAAACAGCAAACACTATGCTCCGTTACTAATTACAATTAACACTATACCTTCATAAAAGTAATCAACAATTCCCAGTAACACTTGGAATCAGTTACTGTATCTCCTCGGTGCATGATTCATTTATTACAACCTTTGTCACAGAGCTCGACAACGACAACTAGTCCACCCTTACTTACTCACCGGTCCTTAATCATACCAGGTCATTGTATATCAGTATACAAATGAATGAATGAATGAATGAATGAATGAATGAATGAATGAATGAATGAAAGAATGAATGAATGAATGAATGAATGAATGAATGAATGAATGAATGAATGAATGAATGAATGAATGAATGAATGAATGAATGAATGAATTACATTAATATATGGCACAAAATCAATCTGTATTTCGTTTCCTTTATTTTATTTTACTTTGGGTTATCTTTGAGATTCCGTGGCCTAGGCCTGAAGAAAAATTCCTTTATTTGCCTCTTATAATGAGAAGACCGTAGGGCCCCATTAGCTATTCAAGCAGACAGAATAATACTCCGGACGCCAAATATATTAAAACACATCACAAAAAATATGCTCTGCTTCATACCTGAAGGGAAATCGACACCAACGACAGGATCGCACAGACTGCTTTGAAAAGCATGTTTAAACGATTAATTTAAGCCAAGTTTCGATTAAATAGTCAATTTATAATAAACCCCAACGGGCCAAAGCACAACGAACGCCAACAGCAGCACGCACGGCGGCTAACAACGGCTTTTATAATATCAGAACAGTGCTACCACTCTCCATTCTAAAAAATACCAAGATTTTCCTAGAAATTTCCCAAGATTGGCCAATGGCATACCAAAAACTTCCAAGTTATCGGAAAGGAAAACGTTGTGATGAAATATGAAATGTGTTTTAACAATCACAATTGTTCACAAAAATGCCGAGGTAAGAAATGGCAAAGAAAAAAACAGAGCATATCATCTATATTATAAGGCTTACTTTGTTTACGTTTTCCTTCCGTTTGTTTGTAACTATGTTTGTTTGTCCGTTTTGAAAGGCTCCGAAACGGAACGCTTTAGCGATTTACAAAATTTTACACAACATTATTACGGTACGCCACGGCATGATCAACGCGACTATTTTCAGCTCGCAATTTTATTTAAACGCCGATATATTGACATTTTAAATTATTTCCAACTGTTTCAACGAGGCTATCTTATAATAGTATGGCCATTTGTCCACGTCACGCGGCTAAATATGCATGACGTCACCGCTCTGATTACGTCAACGCTCTGATTCGCAACCAATAATACGCCTATTATAAGGTTTAGATAACCCGTGTAGAACGGGGAACAAATAATATTGAGTAATTAAGGTAGAGATAACCCGTGCAGTACACGGGAAAAGCAACTATGTTCACCTCTAAATATCGTTTCCATTCAGATATATGCAAATTTTTTAAATATTTGAAGCCCGTCAGCAAATATAGTAAGTAAGTAGCCTTTATTTGCAGCTGTTAAAAATTACGCCTGGGCAAAACCCGGGCGAACGCCGGGTAAAAAAATCGTCGGCCGAGAATCAGGTTGTTCTAACTCCACTTTTTATGTTTTGGGACATTTTGATACCGTTGAATTTGGCGCAGCTTGCTCTATCCCCACATGAAGTTAGAACATTCATAGGCATTTCGGAAGTACCAAAAACACCCAGAATTATAGTGTTCTATTTCCATTTTGACAGTATGTTTACGGACTAGCTTGTTCTATGTCCACGTTGAAACGCGGCCGACCCTATTTTTAGCCAGGCATTGAGCGCTATGTTGTTCTATCTCAAACTATAACTCCAAAGTTGACAAAAAATTTAAATAAACAACAAAAATAACATAGGCAACATTGTGGCTGAAAAATGCTGATTCTCCAGAGCTATTTATTGATAGCTTACTCGCTACTTGAATATATAATTTTGCTGTACAAAGATACTTCTGCCGTTTTCTCGAAAACAACATTCTTTCAGTTAGAACAACCTGATTCTCGGCCGACGAAATGCTAGTTGAATAAAAAAATTACAATGTTTACAATTTACACTAATAATAAACGTCATTGAGAGCGAGTTTTTTTCTTTTCTGATTCGCTGCCACTGTTGGAAAGTATATATATATATATATATACAGGCCCGCCGACAGAAATTCCGGGCCCCTAGGCAGAGCAGTCACGGGCCCCTAACTTTTTTTTGAACAAACTGAATTTTTTTTCTTACTTCCACAAAAAAATTTCTGATGACTTTTTTTTTTTTTTGCTTTTCCGTGAAATTGTCAGAAGGAAAATTGTCACAAGCCGCATTTTCCGCCCTCCCGGGCCCCTCGTTACGTGTTACGTTCTATTTTATAAGGCTTAACATCATAAACTTTGTATATACATCGTAAACTTTTTATATCTTATTATAATATAATATCATAAGTTGATTGCGGGCCCGGCCCGGGCCCCTAAAAGTCGCCGGGCCCCTGGGCATTTGCCCCCCTCTGCCCCCCCTCTCGGCGGGCCTGTATATATATATATATATATATATATTCGTTTAATGAGAAAACAATCTGACAAAAACGCAGAAATGTTTACATAAGAGATTGAGTAGAAAATAAAACACAGAAGTAATAATAAGGTATAGTAATAATAATGTAATTAATAAAGCGGCAGCCATAAACAGGCGCCCAGTCCTCATGTAGGACTAGCAAGCAACCTGGAAGGCGCCATCCGTCTGGTTGATGTTGGTAAGTGTTCGAGGTAATGGTGTGTTCATGGGTCACCGAGGAAATGCTATTTTATGCTGCAAAGGTGTCGTATTCGAGGTATAACGGTAGACTCCTGTCATGATATTTGAAAGTACAAATGGTGGTTGATATGTTATTGTTATAAGTAGTGTCCAATTCTGTGGGCCTGCGGAGCAGCACTAGAAAACGTGGCTGTTCGTTTTCAACACATACAAAGAACATGACGGCGGCAGTGAAGTGACGACTGTAGGTCTTAGAATCGTCCAAAAAGGCGTAAATCCACGTGGGTGGCTATGTAGACATTACAGAATCCGTCTAGGTCGAGAAATATCCTCGAAAGAATGTGGTGACTGATGCAATCTTTATTGTCGTATTCAGAAAGCCTACGGAGGACCACGTGGAAGACGAGGCTGTTAGTCGTTAGCAAAAACATGGCAGCAGCCATGTTTGTCGATTGAAAATAAAAATCGTACCAGAACGTGTAATTCCTCGCGTCCGACTCAGCAGGCAGCACAGAATAAAATAAATTGTTTCGGCTTAACGACACTTTCATATCGAAGATGATTAGTGTCGGAGGCAGAAAGCAACCTCGTACTCCACGTTTAAATTGCGACCGAGCCACCCGCAGTAAAGATCCGAGAAATTAATCTCTGATAAACCGACCCGACCGGGAAGCGAACCCGGGGCGCCGGCGTGACGAGCGGGCTACCAGCCCACTCGGCCACTCAGGATCTCAGCACAGAATCGGGCTAGAAGGTCTTATATCCCCGAAAAACAACAGCCTTTGTCAGCAAACGGCATAAAAACCAAGAAAACGTCACATTTCCTCAAAACAAAAGTTGGCGACGACCGGATGCGCCGCCATTCAACCAAAGACCAAAGTGCGGTAAAAACTAGTCTGTAGACCTTAGAAAATTCCTAGATTGCTCGCAAGATTGCTATGCAAAATCCCCAGATCCCATGTCGACCCCCAAAGCCCAAGATCTTGGGAGAGATTCCAAGGAGTGATCGCACTGCTCAGAATTAATCATACGTCTATCGCCATCTGGCGATTGATGTGTCGCTCGCGAGCTACTGAGACTGCAAATAGTGATGTCATGCTTCCAGAAGTATATACAGTTTTAGGCTGGCATGATTCACATTTCCTGTAATGTCAAAAGTCCGACCTGCGGGAACATATCTTGCGGCTTCTTGCCCACCGACGATGTTTCTGGCCCGCGGGAGCCTTGCCTAAAGACTACATAATTTGAGAATAAAAGTTCAAATGTATCATTTTTCACTGCGTATTTTCGCTTGTATGTTACTTCTGACCTTAAAATCTGGACTAAAAACTTATCTTTTGCCGGTCTTATTTCCTCCGTTGTCTGTTTTTGTGTCTTCTCTGGAGCCTTCTTTGGCCTTCGACCATTACCGACCCTAAAATGTGGCTTGCCCAACGATTTCCTTAGTGACATTGTTGATGCCGTGAGCATTATTATTGTGGCGCAATAGAAATTATTAGACTAGAAATGATCATATTACGGAAATCAGTTGTTCGGTAAAAAAAATTTAAAATGGACGATGTAGTCTGTTTTAGGCATATATTAAGGCCTAGGCCTATTAATCGTCTTTGGCGATGATCACTGTCTTAGAAATATCTTAAATAATCCCGGACATATCCTTCATTACCTATTACCCTCTGTCCTATATACTGGTCACGATTTGCGCCCACGCTCACATAACCGTGTTCTTTCTAGATTTGATTCCCTCACCACTGTCCATATACAATACAATACAAATGAACATTTATAGCGCGCTTTAACAAGACAAGTCTTGCACGAGAGCGCGTTTCGCTACATTCTTAGTCATAGTGCAAGGTAAACAGGTAGGTTTTTAATTTTGTTTTAAACTGTGCAACAGATATGCACTGTCGAACTGAAGGTGGAAGACGGTTCCATTCAAAGGGTCCTGAGATAGAGAAAGCACGGTTTCCAAACTTCCGGTTTGTGCGAAGTACGGTAAAATCCCCTCTCGTCGACGATCGGAGTCCTCTAGTATTGAAAAGTGAACATGGCGTGACCATGGATGCCATGTTTGAGGGAGAGGTTCCAGAGTGAATGTGATACATGAGGAGGCAGATTTTGAAGGTGATACGGGCATTTTAACAGGCGTGGTTTCCTGGCTAGGATGTTGTACAGCTAAGCCATAAAGTGTTTTTTAGTTTACTATTTACTAACTTTTTCGCTACTATTTGATAACTTTGTATAACTTTGTATGTACAGCGCCGTGCGTTTGCCAGCGTTTAATAAAGAACACACTTACTTACTTACTTTTAAATTAAGACAACACGTTGACCGGTTTTTAATAATAACGACCATCCGAATATCTTATATTTTATGCTTTAAAAAACCGTAGGCCTATTCCTGAAGGCTTATTTCTCCAAACTGCTCCAACTTTGGCTAATTAAGGACGCAATTATACTAATTAATTATTTTGCTTCAAAATCAATTTCAGAGGGAGAAAATCCGCCAGCGATAATGGCGTCACCAAAAGATTGAGACGACACCTGTCGGAAATTTCCAGCCAATCAGCGGAAGTTCTGTGAGCACGTGATTAGATGTGGCGGTCGTTGGACGATTTTTGTAAGTTGGGAGAAATAAAGTTTTGTAAAATTATATTTTAAATTAGTATTTCTTAACGTAACAAAACACGGCATAAAGTTAGTTCACTTGAAAGAGGTAATGTCGTTGCACTAATTGATCATAGTTGAGACTTTCTTACGTAGCTGCGTCTCTTCGGAGTCGAATAGTAGTTTCAGTTTAACGACACTGTGTGATAACAAAGATCATTAGCGTCGCCCTCCTCCTTCATCCAGGCTTGGGACTGGCGCTGTCAAAGTGCGAGCAGTGGCGGAGTTTGAGCTTGAACCTTTTCGCTGCAACTTAACCAATTTTTGAGAGTTTATCACAATCTCAGTTTGCAAATAATTTGTCAATGCTATTCGCTGTAATGAATTAGATGAATTTCCTGAAATGTTGTCATACTAAAATGTTAAAATTTGTGTAACATTTTAGAAATCCAAAATATATTTTTACTCTGGCTGTAGTATTGAACCACTGGCATTTGAGATGATGGCCCATCATGCTAATGCTAGACTGTCACATACCGGGGTCATTGTCAAATGATTTAAATTGTGGGGTTCCTTCAGACCATTCATATCGTAATAACCAAATTGTTGTGAGGTCGCAAAGGTTACTTGTTGGATAGTAATATGTGCGTGTGGTTCTGCTGTAGTCATGAATTGAGTTGAACTTGTCTGATTGGAAGTACTTTTCTGCTACATTTGTTCAGGTACGGTTGATGTGTAACGTTGGCTTTGTCTTGTGAATGCTGAATATCATCTGTGCAATCGAATCTGTCTCATCATGGATTTTGGTAAGTTTTTTGTTACTTTTTTGTAACTCTTAGAACTTGCGCTGATGTTGACATTGTAAAGTTGCTCACCCTGGAAGTTGCTTATGTATAGATTTTCACCTCTGGTAATTGTTATGTTGACGTTGTAAAGCACCCTCGAAGTTGCTTAATTGTTAATGTTTTAAGTAACTTGTCGTAAATATATTACATTACGTGTTTTGTTGCATTTAAGTCATTATATTTTAATTGTAGGAATCTCAAGATATCTACAGCACCCTAAAAAAGCCAGGTTGTGGGAACCAGCATATTCACAGGCACTTAGACAAAGCAATGGTTAGGCAGGTAGAGTTAAACCAATTTCAGGTCAAGATCCGTGAGTGTGTTCTCGTGAGTTGCATAAATGGATGGTGAGATGAGATTGCTGGGAACCAGTGAAGTCACTCCTGTTGAAACACAGAATGCAGAGTAATCTGAATTAATACCAGTGATTACCCAATGGCAAAATTAACAGTGCTGCAGTTTGACAAAGACTACCAGCGCATTTTATGAAAAAGCGTCTGGCTTTCATCTGAATGGTCTGACTGAACCTTTGACCTCATTGGTCTAACCTGTGACCCCATTCGTCTGACTTTTGACCTCATTACTAATAAAAATGATTACCTAATGGCAAAATGAACAAACTATTAAATTTTCATAAAGACTCTGCCTAAAGGCATTTGCATAAAATGCATCTGATGAGTCTGGTTTTCACCAGGAATGGTTTGACTGTGACCTAATTCATCTGACCTTGACCTAATTTATTTGACTTTGGCTGAATGTCAACTAGACCAGTGCTTCCCAAACTTATCAGTGTCACGGACCGGCAGGAATTTTTCCACTGCAGGAGGACCAGTGCCAAATTTATTAATTAATTATTTCTCTTTTCTGGCACCTTAAATTCCTGACATGTAAAAATTGATTTAAGTGAATGTTTAGCCAATTCTATGACTCTGTTGCATTTAAAATGCTGTGTTTTTGTTATGACTTTTAAAAATATAATAGCCATTTCTTGATTTCGAGACAGTTTGACCAGTTTTTTTACTTACTTTGCGATTCAGCAACTGAGGGCTCTTGGGCCGGCACCGGTACGCGGACCCCCACTTTGGGAAGCACTGAACTAGGCTATGTGTACGTGAATCAAATGCGCATGCACACATGCGTCTCAGCATTTGTGTTGTACCTTGTAAGAACCTTTTTCAGGTATTGAAACAATCCCAACTCCTCAGAGATTGCAGTAAAGCTTGGCCAAAGTAAGACACATGTTTGATTTGCCAAAGGACAAAATTTTCTGATTACTTTTGAGTTTATCCACACTACTAAACTTGTCCTTTAATAACAAACTTGATTGTGTGTATTTGCTATGTTAGCTGAGAGCCCAAAGGAGAAGATGGGTGGCCTGGCGTATGAGGTGATCTTTAAGCCGGCCTCTTGTGAACCTTCGCCTATCATTAAGAGTTTTTCACCATGCAAAGAAATCTCGCAGGAGGCGATCGAAAGGAAGCTGAAAGAAGCCGAAGAACGACGAATGGTGAGTCTCTTTAAAAGACAACTTAACTCAGCGTACTCTTTAACAGGTGCTGCAGTTGTAATCGAACATTTATATAGCACCACTCAAAGAGTTAAACAAATCGGAGGTGCTCTCTGCACTAGCCTATATGATGTTAAAAACTTGTTAAAGTGGTTTGGGTGAGCAGTGGGAACTCCAAAGAGTTTTATTGGAATGTATGCATTGCCAGTGTTCCATTGCATGGTGAGCAGTGAGAATGCAAGCAAAGAATTTCAACTGCAGAGGAAACACGTTCCCACCCACTTTAAATGCTGGTTAAAGATCAATAAGAACTGAACATTTTTCAGTTAGCAAACATTGCTCAGATAACTTGAAGAGTCACTGGTACTGACAGTAATGTAATATGAGATTTCTGTGGTAATTTTAATAAGATTTTTAACTGCCGACTGATATAGTACTTTTTAAAGAAAACCCCAATGTGCTTCTTACTTGGCAACTTAAAAGTGGTTGAATATTTTGTTCTTTGTGCAATTAGGTCTATTTTAAAAGGTGTTAAATGTTGTTTCATTGGGACACATGTGCAATTGTGTAGTGGTTAGCATGCTGGACTGTCGGCCGAGAGGTTCGGATTCAAATCTCTGCCAGGGCAGAAATTTGTATAGAGATTTCGGCCCGAGCCAGCTCAGCTATACTGAGTACACTGTACACTTTCGGTGGGAAGATGAGACGGCGAGGGAGAGAACTAGTAACCAACCCTCATATGACAAGGTTAAGAAAATGAAGTCATAACACTACATACCCATGGCTGCCTCTCAGGCTAGCTCAAGGGACTGATCTTCTTCGATGTTTATCGTCTCAGACAATGCCAAACTATTGCACAGATGCTTTGTGGGGACGTTGGTATAATTGTAGTAAAGTAATTCTGATGAGAATCTGAATGGGAGATTGATGTTGCTGTGTTTATCTGTTGAGCTTTGTGAGGTCCAGAGGCTTTCGGCGATAATGAAAGACCGAGAGAGAGCACAGGTGGTGAACCAGCGCATGTCGGAGATGAGTGACTCTTTCACAAAAGAAGCATTGAAGAAGCTCGCTGAGAAGATGGAAGCGACCCAGGAAAACAAGACCAGTCAGATCAAGGCTCTTCAGGAAAAGCTTCGCGAGCATGTAAGTCAGTTCCACCGTGTTACATTGCATCGATAAATTTCTGGTAACTTGCCTCTTCGAAGGGGATATACCTGTTACTCATTGATTTATCTAGGAATCATTTCACTGCTTGTTGGTTACTTTTAGCTGAGCCATGATGCAGAACATTTGTGGGCTCGTGTGCAGTTTACGCCTCTGCACCCAATGAATGGAATCGACTGCCACTCTCATCGTAGCACTAATTCACTTCCTTCAAAACCAGCTCAAAACTCACTGTTTCTCCTTGGCTTTCAAGCACTTGGATATCTAACTGCAACTTTTCCTGGTGATTATTTTAACCGCGCCTCAGATTCACATTTTGGGTGACCATGTGCACGTTACAAATTTAATTAATTAACAAATAATAATAATAATTTGGTGTGAAAAACTGTGCATGGCTTATCTCTTGTAAAGTAATAGATGCATCAACAAATGGCAGCATGTGTAATCTTATGGTCAAATCTGATGATCAGATTTGTAGATGTCCGACACGTTAGATGACAGTTGTAATCGAACAGTCTCTCAGTCTGCAACACTACCTTTAGAAAAGTTTGAGTATCATGAGGTTGTGTTGTAATGAAAAGCTCGAAGGCTCTGTTACATTTTTGGGATTCATTGTACCTGACCATGCTAAATCCAGCTTATTGTGATGTTGTAACAAAGAGGTTTTTAGCATTCATGTGGAATTGCCAACCATGGTTAAGTTGACTTATAAAGGTATGTTCTTCACAGGCTTTGCGTGTTGAAGAAGTGCGTAGGGTTGGTGATTTGTACCGGTTGGAACTGAAGGAACGCATCGACCGTAAGCTTGAGACTGCTGGCGAGAAACGAGACAGGAAGCTAAACTCCATACAGGAACGTCTTCGACAGCACGTGAGTACCTCAACGTTGTCATGCCATAGAATTGTGTCTATTCTTCAACTTTCTTTCCGTGGTGTCAGTAAGTGAAAGTGTTCTAGCTGGGAACTTTCGATGCTTTCTGAGATTGCTTCCACATTAGGGACTTTGTGCCTTTTGCGTTGGCTATTTCTCTGCCCCTTCAACTGGACTGGTACTGGACCCTAGGGTGACACGTCAAATGTGTGGCCCAACCAAATGTGATCAGATTTCATGCTGAATGCTTCAAAATGCATTGGCTGCAACACTCTCAAGACATATTCTGGTCTTCAAAGACTTGAACGTCTTTGGCACTTGCTTATCCAGGCCTAGAAACGTTGCATATACCTCTGGGCATGTTTTCTTGCTGCTGATGAATGTTTCCAGTTCAAATCTCCAATTTGTCATTTAATATTTGCATTTCGATGGTTGTTTCATAGTGTTTAACCCATAAGAGGAGTTTTCCGGTTGATGAACTGCTGTTGCTTGTGTGCACTTCAGCCAAAAGTTGCCTCAGCACAGGAACCACAACAGTTGAGACTATTTGCTGTCAGAAACATAATGTAAGAGTTGTATGCAAGATATGTATTATATCGGTACTCATAAACTAGAGACGTACATATGAAGATTTGTATGGCAGATGTAGTGCTAGAGAATCACATAATAAATTACTGTCCAGAGTTTGAACAACTGAAGTTGGCTTTGGTTACGAAAGCCGTTGCAGGACTTCTATATATGTGGAATATTAGCGTTTCAGTGTTCTTAGAAGAATTGTGTTTGTTGCAGAAGACGCATATTGATAAGGTGATCGAAGCGAGCAGTAAGTTCAGCAAGGATACGGAGGAGAAGCTCATTCAGAAGATGGAAACAAACTTGAAAAATCGTGAGGTCCACCTAAGCAATCTGCAACAGCGTCTCAAGGATCATGTATGTTGAATACAGGCTCTTCAAACTAGTCTAGTAGTTTCAGTTTAACGACACTGTGTAATAACAAAGATCATTAGCGTTGCCCTCCTCCTTTATCGAGGCTTTGGATTGGCACTGCCAGAGTATGAGCAGTGGCTGAGTTAAAAACTAATCCCTGGAAACGCCTATTATGTGTATAGGGTTGTTCGAATGGTATTCAAGCTGTTGTTGCATTGTTTTAGTAACTAAGAAATCACTGACTGTAGTCTTCATTGAATGTAGTCCTATGTAGTTGAGACTGCCTTCCATAGGTTGTGGCTTGAGCTCCTCCGTCTTCCTCTTCCCCTGCTTTCCAGAATGATTATGTCCATTTTATTTGTTAACGATAGCACTGACATGGGTGGTGAGCACCTCTGAATTGTGCAGTGGTGTTTTTATAAATGCTAAATACCAATGACAATGTACTGTGAATGGTTCTGTGAGTATTTGAACCACATTAGGGACGGGGTTTAGGGTATGGTAACACTATGGCATAAAGACCTGAAGATCAGCATGGATAATGGATCGCTTCCCGCTACCCTCCCAAAGGTCGAAACGGCCTTTCATTCACCAGATGGCGTTGGTAACATGAGCAGTAGGTCGTGATCGGCGCCTTGCATAATTGCCAAACAGTTAAACTCGACTCTTGTAATAACCTGTGATCATCCGTTCATACTATAAATTGTAATCATATATACTGCATGCAGTGTGTCAGTTTGAAATAATAAACAAAGAAGATTATTGTTGTTACATTAGCAACTACTGTTAGCCTTAGGAAGCTTAACTTTGTGTCTGCATGTGTTTTTATTTTTTTTAATTGTACACTGTTACTGTATTAATGTCATCTGTTAAGTTATTCTTGGACATTTGATAAAAATAGGTGCTGAAAGAATGTTTTAAACTTGAATTGGCTGTATATTATTTTTGTGGTATTTATAAAGCACCATTGATGTTAAATGATTCGTTATGTGATGGCACAGTTATTAGGCATGAGGGAAGACTGCAAGTGAGGTTAGACTATAAGATGATTATTATTAATTAGCAACTTCTATACGAGATGCATGCAAATGAGGGTAGACTATGGGACCACATGTAAGTGATGTTGATATGGTTTTGTTGTCCAGGATCGTCGAATTCATGAAGTGAGGAAGAACAAACTGAACCAGTCGTCATCTGAGGAAAGCGTTGGCAACATTAACGACTCCACAAATGACTCGATGCTCGACTCGATCTGCCTCGATGCTTCAGGCTTATCGTGTGAGGCAGAGTAAGCAGCTGGCCGTCTGAAAAGGTTTCGGGGAAATTCAGGACTGAGCACAAGAGTTCCCACAAGTGACTGTCGTTTTGATGTTGCAAAATACTTGAAATTCATAATTAATTCGAGCACACGCATTTGCATTAAAGGCTCATCACATGCTTGATAATTGATAAGCCCCTTCCTGTTTTGTTGTTGGCTTTTGTGGACAGTGTTTGGGTGATTTGTGGCATTCATTTCATCATTCCAGGATTTTTGTAACTAGACTAATTCTGCGTTAGATTTATTCTTTTGGTGTGTAGGTATCGTCGTTTTGTGCAAACACCAGAAAAGTGCATCTACTGTAGTTAAATTTTGGTTGTGTTACAGTGTTTCATTAGTTTTTCGTTGTATTGTTTAAGAAATAAAATAGTTGTCAAGTGAATCGTCGTTAATGATATCCGGTTAATTATATGTTGTAAAGGACAACATATCTTGCAGGTTAACAAGAACACGTTATCGTTAGATCTTTTCAAGAAATGGCTTAAAACTTGCAGCTGAGTTTCAGCTAACATTAACTTAAAATATTTCCTGAGTGGCGGGAAATAATTTAATTCAATGTTAGCTGAAATTTAGCTGAATGGTAGAAGTTTGTGAAGATTGTTCATGTTGTACCTAGAGTAATATGGCTGAGTGGCAGACCATCCATCCTCTTTACAAACATTTGTTTAGACCTTCATGGACCCTAGACATGATACTTGTTCAAATTTCCCGGTAATTAGGTTTGGAGTAAGATAGCAAAATTCAAATAGTATAATATGGAATTTAGTGGTTTTTTCTCTTATAAAATTTTTATTTGGGTCATTTGGAGGAAATCTTGCCTACTTCTAGGAAACAGACAGTAAAAGTGTCTTGAACTGTCAGAACTGATCATATTTCTTAAAGCTTGGTTACGAAGCAGCACTTGATCAGTTCTATCTTACTAAGTACTTGTATCAATCACTGCAGGGATTGCTGGAGTTCCAAGAAACGTCTGGGATACTGGACCAAGTTTTTTGTTTGGGAACAAATGAGAAATGAATTGCGATACATATATCATGATTCGTTTTCATTTGTGGCAGTACACAGCTGTGTGTATTGCCACAATGGGTGGAACGATGGCATTTTGATAATGCTTCTGAATCTCATAAGTTCGACTTCTGCCTGTTGGGTTAGAAGGCTGGTGCTCCGTTATAAACTTGACAACTGGTATAACCTGTGATGTTGAAACGTTGCCAAGTTTAATTCAGAGGTGGCAATCGGCCAGAGAATACGCCCACCCGATGTTTTTGTCGAGTGGAACAGAACTTGCAAAATTTTTATATGTATGCACAGAATGGGGCCTGCAGCCAGGCTATCCATTAATTTTAGTGTGTGCGCAGAAATGCGGGAAAATTGTCCCTCCGTACGCACGAGTGCTTTTTTACACACGAGTACTTTTTTACACACACACACACCTGAGTACGCACGCTTGACCCCCCATCCCCGAGTGTTAAAGAACGGTCCATATTTAAACTACGCAGAAACGATTCGAGGACTAGGCCTAATAGGCTAATAATAACGTGTTTAATAAAAAAAAACATAGTCCACCGACGTTGTCCGCGACATAGCCTACAAGTTGCACCTCTCCCACGGTCCTATACTTGTCTGAAAGCTGTACAGTCGCTCATTTGAACAAGGCCAATAATAGACAATTTTATTGTTATCGAGGTTGATATATAGATAATCATGGGAAATGCCTGATGACTACGATGAGCGATTTTCCGATCTATTTCGTCAATTAGCCGCTTTGAACTTAGCTGGGAAAGTGGTAGGTTATATAATAATAATAATAATAATAATGTAATAATAATATTATGTTTTCTTTAATAAGCGCTTGACAAACGCACTGCGCTGTACATTTACATGTTATGAATTTAAATCTGCTACCACTGAACAGACAGCCTGCCAGTCGCTAAGCCTGGATGAAGCCCAAGGGGGCTCGAACTCGACCTCTCGGTCTCTGTGCCAATGGTCTTTGTTACCAATGGCAACCATTTAAATGGTGTCGTTAAACATGCAAACAAGCAAGTTCTGCATGAAGATGTGAAGGAGGATGGCACGCTAATGGTTTTTGTTAATTGCCCGTTAAACAGTAAACAAGTAACTGCATGGGAAGTGAACGTCACCACAATATCTATATATTGACAAAAAGCGGGGCAGCTGTTCAACGCCGCAAATTCATCGTTATACAACCAACCCATTCAGATTAGTATACGCATATCGACCATGAAATCATCGTCTTCAAGACGGATATCTAGGATCTTGACTTTGCGATTCGCGTCACGTTTGGCAGGGTATCGTTACGATGACAGATGAGTGATATATATGCCTTAATGTGAGGCGAGGAATTGCCGAATGCGACGCGGTGTCCGCAGACCGGCTTTATGTAGGCCCTATGTGCCATCGGTCTGTTTCGCTTTAAATCCGCCCGCAGACGCCGGCAACTGGTGCCCGACCACTGACCAGGAGACACGGGCGGGCGTTAATCATCGCTCAATGGTAAAGGCGATAACCACGACGTCACAACGGACTGGCGGCCAGTTGCAGCAGCATTTGGCCGCTTTTTTCTTCACCTAACGACCAGCTCGTGAACTAGCAGCAGCAACTGCGAGCGGAGACAATGATCGGATGCTGAACGATGGACGGAGATGGAGAAGGCGGTACGTGCCGGCTGCAGCGACGAGCCAGGCCGCCGCCGCTGCTGCTCCTGCCGCCTTGCAGACCAGACCGCGTACGCTTGCTTGCCACATGCGTGTCCCTTTGTTATCTGCGCCAATATCGACCGCCACTCCCGGCCGAAGCATCCACAGTCGATCGGTCAGTTGGATCGGGTCGTGGCTTCATCGGCGGCCCGGCCGAGGAGCAGCCCGGTCTCCACAGCCACCAGGCCGGGCGAACGGGCGGGCGGGCGGGCGAGACTGACCTGCCCGCTTCCTTTTGAGCTATTTCAGGCGCGCTTTGTCCGAGAGGCGACCTGCGTCAACCGCGGTGCTCACTGGCTCTGTCGTAAAACGCTATAAATAAATGTATGGTGGAAAAGTCGTCTTAGAATCTGTTTGGTTGTTACACGAAGCTAATATCGAGCACTACTGGGGAACACAACGCCATCAGACTGCATTTCAAAGCTTAGAACGCCATAATGGCGTCTTCTTGCTCCGCGTAGAGATATTTATAGACGACGCAGACGACGGCGGAGTATATATCGCCTAGCGCTGCTTCTGCTGCTCGACCGATGAAGATGGAGGAAGGATAATGTTCTATTGGCTGTTTTCATTAGACGACGATGCGCCTTTCTTGTTTATACAGCGCTTGTACATCGGGCTAATTTGACGGCGCTCTCCACTTTGAGGACTTCCTCAGAGGATCAGGTTGTCTTTGTCGGCTGGCGACGATTTTGAAGGACTGGTGTGTACTCTACGAGGACTAAGCATACACGTCGTTGAATTTGCCTGAATGGAGAATGACAGGTGAGCGCAGAGGAGTCTTAACCTGACTTGTATACGACGTTGCTCTGTGATATTGCTGTTTCATGTCGCTATATAAATTGAGCCTTCTGCTATAACGGTGTGTCATAATAGGCCCATTCAGATGCATTGCATGTAGGTCTATGTGAATGCATGTACGCAAGTGTGTGTATGTATGTATTTATTTATGTATGAATGTATGTATGTGATACATATAGCTTCTTTTTGAAACCTAACAAGAGAGGCCTGAGCATGTCTTTAGGTCACAAGGCGGCAGAATTTCAGCAAATGTATTGAAGATGCCTGATGCAAAATAATACTTCTTAGCACTTCATTGTATTGTATTGCTTATACAATTCTGCAGCCTTCTGCGTGCAACACGACCTGACTAAACCGTGCACCCTTTCCATTTTGTCTTAAGCCTAAAGACATGCTCAGGTCTCTCTTGTTAGGTTTCAAAAGAAGCTATAAAAATACCACTATATAAGTAATTATTAAATAAATACATGCAAGCAAGTATACATAAATACATAGACACATACGTACATGCATGCATAGATACATACATGCATACATACATGTATTGTATTACATTGTATTGTATTGCATTGCAATGTATTTCATTGTACTGTAATCTATTGTATTGTATGATAATGCATTGCATAGTATTGTATTGTATAATATAGTATTGTGTTGTATT
>JACEVL010000498.1:45000-52500 GCA_020284085.1 Aporrectodea caliginosa | reverse complement strand
CGACGTCTGTGACGTTGTTGAGACGGTAAGAGGCAGAAGGAGCAGGAGGAGGAAGAGAAGGATGCTCATGGATACGATTCTGCAGCAGGATACAGTCAAACGAGGATGGAATGGGGAGGTAGGAGGAGGAGGAAGGAAGATGAGGAAGAGACGAAGGAGGAAGAAGTCGATGAGGAAGAGGAGGACGAAGAGGAGGAAGAAGAATACGAGGAGGAAAAGAAATATCTGGAAGAGGAAGAGGAGGATAATTGAGGAGGATCTGCAATCACTGATGGCAAGAATAAAAACGAAAAGGGATAGTAACTAAGATGGATGGCAATACGATATATCTACACGTTCCATTTCTGCGTCGGTCGGTATGTCTCTGTCTGTCTCTACGTCTGTCTGTCTGTCTGTCGGTCGGTCTGTATCTGTCTACCCGTCTGTCTGTCTTTCTATCAGTGTGATCGATTGGTCATTCAGTCTTTCACTTCGTGTGTCAGTCTATCAGTTCGTATACCTCTGTCTGTCTGTCTGTCTGTCTGTCTGTCTGTGTGTCTGTGTGTCTGTCTGTCTGTCTGTCTGTCTGTCTGTCTGTCTGTCTGTCTGTCTGTCTGTCTGTCTGTCTGTCTGTCTGTCTGTCTGTCTGTCTGTTATTGAAAATATGTGGCGACATGGTTATTTTAGCACCCATTTTAGTACAATAATTATTGACCATGACTGTGACATGAGATTTTAAAAAATCTGTTATAATATGCATTTTACATATTATTAGATGATAATTATTCTTATGCAATGAGATAGCGATGAAGCACTATCTTACGTCAGTGTAAAGTGTTAAAGCTCTTAATGAACGGGATGTCTCAAATAATTTTATACGCAGTTACTTAAATATATAGCATCGGTTTGTAACGTTTTAAAGGTGTCTAAGGAGAGCATTGCATTAACCAACGTCTAACGACATCTTGTGGCCATTATAGTCCTCGACCCTAACACTAATGATTTTTGGATTGGTACTAACGATTGGTATTGTATATTCGTTTATTAAATCTTGCTGACACACCGCAACAAGTTACACAGCACATAAAAAAATAGCAAGAAAAGAGACCAATGAAAAATAATAATAGATAGATTAATAAAACAAGGGATTACTAGTAAGTAAGTAAGTAAGTAAGTACATAAGTAAGTAAGTATATTCTTTATTGAGAAGCTCTAGCAAACGCACAGTACTGTACATGGCAAAATTAATACATTAATACGGGGGGGGAGACGTGGCGCTTTGGATAACAGCTGGCACAGAGACCGAGAGGTACCGAGTTCGAGCCCCCGTTGGGCGGATTTGCTTTGTTGGCTGCTATTAGCGCCGTTGTATTACATGGCTGTCTGTTTTGTTAGTAGTTAAGATTTCAATTGCATAACATGTAAATGTACAGCGCAGTGCGTTTGTCAGGCGCTTAATAAAGAAAAGATTATTATTATTATTATTATTATTATTATTATTATTATTATTCAAAACAAAAATGTATGTATACAACCAGAGAATTGAATGAGAGACATTATCCTACATCAGTCAAGATATCTACTCAGAGACGCGGGACAGTAACTAAGAATATACTTACTTACTTATTTACTTACTTACTTACTTACTTATAATTATAGTATAGACTTCTGACAACAGACCGTGATTGTAACTAAACTCGTATAAAGTTTTGACGATAATACTCCTCGATTTATTTAATCCAACGTTTAACGTCGTCCTATGACATCAAAGGCCGTTGACGACAATACAGGAAAGATACAATTCAATGATTACAAGAAACTTATAGCATCCGTATGACACCATCAAATGTGTCAAACAGAGCTTTACAATTTCACTATATTCAATATTTTTTAACATAAGGTAGTTCATCTTATTCTGTCTATGATTTCTATATTCTGACAAAAGATTTCATGCAAATTAAACAATGTTATGTAACTATGCAGCAATTGATCCATATACAAAATTTACTAAGTAGGCCTACTCTTTTAAACTGTTCATGTATCTAACATACTATACAAAAATCATGTAATAAAAGTTCATTCAATAACATAGCATACATGTATTATAATTGTTTAAAGTATAGTTTCAATACATTAAAATTATAATCACAGATCTCTTATTATATAATAATACTCTTATTATATTATTATAATACTATATTATAATATATAATATTTATATTATAATATATAATATTTATATTATAATATATAATATTTATATTATAATATATAATATATTATAATAATATCTTATATATATTATTATTATTATTATATAATACTCTTATTATAATATCTCTTATTATATAATAATACTCTTATTGTATTCCTCGATTGAACGCATGTTCTCAGCGTAATGGCCCACCCGGTATAATATCGGTAAATTTTGTTTTAAAGGTGTCGAAGAAAAGCTTTGTATTTACCAATTTTTCTGTTTGTTTGTCTGTCTGTCTGTCTGTGTGCCTATCTGTCTGTCCGCCAATCTGTCCGGCTGTCTGTCTGTCTGTCTGTTTGTCTGTCTGTCGTCTATGGTTGTTCTATGTGATCTGTGTGTGGGTGTTTGTGCGTGTGCATGGTGTGTGTGTATTTACCTATTAAATTTTGTCTGTTGTGTATTCGGGTAAAGCACCGGTCAAGGTTAAACTGTTGTCAGTCAAAGGGGCAGACGACAGTCGGACCGACATCGCTGACGGTCGGCCTGACACCGGTTAGATTATTGTCAGTTGACTTGATCTCAGTTGACATCTCAATCTATTGCTCATCGGTTGGCAACGCCGTCTGGCGGTCGGCGTCTGATTGGAAAGGTCAGAGGTCAGTCGTCGCTAGGTGGCCACCGCCGCAGCAGAGACATCATCCGGTGATCGACCGACCGGAAGTTTAGCCAACAGCGACACCTAGTGAGTTCGTGGAGTGACCATCGACAAACACTGCGTCTGGCGGTGGTTTTTCTGTTTAACGACTAGCTGTGTAGTAATAAAGACCATTAGCGTCGCCCTCCTCCTGTATCCAGGCTTGGGACTGGCACTGTCAGAAAGCGAACAGTGGCGGAGTTCACGGCGTCTGAGAGAGTGCTACAGGGTGAGAATTGCCGGGGGTTGGGGGTTCAACCCCTAGTCTTTCTTAGGATCCCATAGTAAAGTCTACATTTAACAATTCCCATTATACTGGAGCATAGAACGAGAATTCGTGACTACAGGCTTTAATATTTTGTAAATATTCGTGAATATTAGGTTATTTTTAATATTCGTAAATATTCGTAAATATTCGTTGATGACGTCACTGTTTTCCTTTTGGTTACGAACTTATTTAAGACTACTAATTAAGAACATGTGCAGTGGTGTATTCGGGTAAAGCACTAAGTTAAACTGTGGTCCGTAAGCTGGTAAGACGACAGACAGTCAGACCATACCCTCACTGACGGTCGGCCACACTGGTAAAAACAGTCAGTTGACTTGATCTCAGAGGCCCGGGAATCTATAGTATCGAGGCAAAGCCGACTGAATCGGCGTCTGATTGGACAAGGTTTGTCGCTTTATGGTAACATTAACAGCAGATAAAAATCCGGTGATCATTTGCGCGCTAAACCTGTCAGTTCGTGGATAACAATATAGCCACTGCGTTGGTGGTGGTTTTTCTGTTTAACGACTAGAACCAACAAAGAATGAGACACCTTCCTGTATAATGGCACTGTCAAGCCAAGCTGAGGGCAAAGTTCATCTGACCCGAATCAAAGTCTGTCTCTCTCTCTCTCTTCTCTCTCTCCCCCTAGTCTCTCTCTCTCTCTCTCTCTCATTTCACACAAAAATTGCACATAAATCACACACACACTCAGTTATCATTCTCATTCACCATACTGGAGTGCTATTGTACTTGAAGGAGGGCGGGAGCCTGGAGGGAGTGAGATAATCTGGGTTCATATAGGCCTATATGCGCTGGCCTATATGATGTTGTAAACTGAAACTACTATACTACTAATAATTGATAGAATTGATTCTGCTCCAAAATTAGTGTTAATGTTGACGTCAACGGTAGCAGCCACAAGATGTCGTTTTGAACACTGGATATCAATTGCAAGGCGAGCAACACTATCTTAGACACCTTTAAAAGCGTTTCTGTTCTGTTATTTATATATTGAATGCGTTCAATCGTAAGAATTTAATCGAATTTCAAATTTCATCGTTGCAACTTTCTGTCAGAAAAGAAACAAAGACAAGAAAGGAGAAGGAAATACTGATGAAAAACATTATTCGAAAATGAACTTAAATACGTCAAAAACTTTAAAGTCGTCAATATCCTATCAGAAATAGAATCCAAGACGGAAAAATGAGAAAGAAAACTGTTGAAGAATTAAGACGAAAAAGAACTGAAATGCATCAAAATTTAAAGACGTCAACGGCCTTTGTTGCTCAAAGATGTCATTAAACATTGGATAAATTAAATTAATCGTAATAATCCTCCCCGTGCATTCCATAGTCAGAGTAGTGTAAGGTCAATGTCAACGGCTCTAGCAGCCACAGGAGATAATTTAACGGTGGTTAATAAATACATTATATCTAAGCTCAAGACGATTCACATTGGAAACATGATTCTAAAGTATGCTGATGATAGCTACTTACTGATACCCTCTTCTAATAGTGCCACTGTTTCAGCTGAGATAATAACATGTGACAAATTGGGCAAAAGCATGCAACCTAAAACTAAACCATAAAAAGACGCGATATAAGGGATCGGGAGGAGAGGGGGGTCAGCGGTATCCCCGGGAGTGACAGAGTACATAGCATGAAAACTGGGGTTCTGCTTCTGAAACTTTAAGTTTTGAGATGCACATTGCCCAAAATGCTGCAGGGCTAGGCAATCCTTGCATTCCATGCGCATACTAACTGTATGGTCTATCTGGCCCTATTTACGATGTGGTGAGGGCGACAACGAAGGCACAAGTTGTATGCGCTCAAACATGCATTGGGGTTTTACTTAAGGGAGAAGGGAATGCTCTGTCATGTAATGAACAGATTAATCCGTCAGCGATACCTCCCAAGTGATAGCCCAACCTTTAAACAACTGTGCCTTAAAGCCGATACCTGCCTATTTTCGGCGGTCCTGGGAAACCCGGGCCATGTTCTCCATAGGTTTCTTCCTCCAAAAAAGCCGTTGACCTATTCCCAGTGCGACCCCGTCACATGACCGTGTTTTACCTTTGGCAAACCATAATATGAAAAAAACTTTTATCGTTAAAATGCTTTATTCCTGCTGACTATTGATTGTTTATTGTATATGATGTAGGCCTATGTACACCAGAATGCGGATTCCAGCTGGTTCAATAAAGAATATACTTACTTACTTACTCTTTCAATGTTTTCCTTAGACACCTTTTAAGCGTTATTGACCGATGTTATATATTTAAGCGGCTGCGTTTAATGGATAGAATAGTACAATATTGTTTCTGCTGGTAAGGGTCGAGGTGTAACAGTCATGGCAGCCACAAGATGTCAGATGTCATAGTTAAGGAACGAAAACTAGTTTCGACAGCCAGTTAAAATTCTGAGGTAGAATCAACGGACAACATGTAGTCAAACAATTGATTTTACTTACTAAGTAGCGCAAGCTTGACATTTTATAAATATAATAATAATAATAATAATATCTTTTCTTTAATAAGCGCCTGACAAACGCACTGCGCTGTACATTTACATGTTATGCAATTTAAATCTTAACTACTAACAGAACAGACAGCCATGTAATACAACGGCGCTAATAGCAGCCTACAAAGCATATCCGCCCAACGGGGCTCGAACTCGGTACCTCTCGGTCTCTGTGCCAGATGTTATCCAATGCGCCACGCCGCCCCCCGTGTAAATGTAATGTAAATGTAATGTAACTGTAACTGAACATTTATATAGGGCACCTTCAAGATATCTACTCAGAGGGGTTCTCTGCGCTAGCCTATTACGATGTTAAATGTCATTACGAACGAATATATTACATCAGTTAGCAAAACAATGCACAGTAAGATGAAAGAGTCGCCAGTGGCGGGTCCACGCACACACGCGGAACCAACCAGCGACAGCTAAAGATGGATGGCATGGGTGTTCAGAGTCTATACCAGAGTCTAAATTAATACCCAAAATCATTTCAATGTTGATTTTCATATTAAGAACAGGTCAAAGTAATATTTCTTATTTTTGAACAGACTCTCGAGTTTTCTCATATCATTTCTCATAATAACTTTCTGCCCACTGAACGGACAGATTGCAGGCTAGAATGTTCTTAGCGGACTCCGTCTAACGACTTCAGGGCAAGTTGTTCGCGGTCACTTGTCAGCGCTCCTGAATAAGCTGGTGCCCTGCGCTTAGCCTTGGAGTGGCGCTTTAGAAGTTTGGAGTCTACAATTGTGATTGTCTTACGCCTCATATTCAGATTTATTGCAGTTAGTAAATAAAGCAATGATTAAAACCGAAAAGTATTACTAAGTACTTAATTAATTATCAGCTTCTGTGGCGTTGGTTTTTACTGCCGATGACGCACCAAAAATCAAAACGAAAACCCATTGTATCAGTTATTTCTTACTTCTTAAAAATTAATAAAATAAATGAATTGAAATAACTTTAAATGCCTAATTAATAGAATAGATGGAAAAAATAATAAATTGGACAAATATTTGTTCTTTGCAGCCGGATGACATTTCGATGACATTTCGATGACAGTTAGATGTCAGTTGGATGACAGACATCTTGATGACAGCTGGATGACATTTGGATTACAGCTGAATGACATTTGGATTACAGTTGAATTACATCTAGATGACAGCTGAATGACATTTTAATGATATTTGGATGACAGCTGGATGACATTTGGATGACATTTGGATTACATCTAGATGACATTTGGATGACATTTGGATGACATTTGGATGACAGATGCCTAGATATATGCTCTGAGCTGCTGCTGCTGTTGTTTCTGCTTCTGTTGCTGACATCGATTCATACATCATCTGAATTCTGCAATGGCAGGTCCGCGTCTTGTGTGTCATCGTCTGACCATCGTCTACGGTCTGCTGGTCATTCATCTGGCTGCCCAGTCCAGTCAGTCCGTTTCTGGTCAGTACACGTCTGCCTCAAACCGGACATTTATATAGCGACACAGTCTGGGAATATGTCGAGACCTTGTGGTGGTAATCGTAACAGAGTAAAAACCTTCATTTCCCAATCGCCTTTTCAAATCTTACCTTGATCCGTGCAGTCGGTCGCTTATCCATTTGTCTCCACCTTTGAAGTTTAAACACAACACAACGTATCATCTCTCTCTCCCTCTGTTTGTCTGTCTATATGTCTGTCTCTGTCCCTCTCTGTCTCTCTATGTGTCTGTCTGTCTCTGTCTCTGTCTCTCTTCTCTGTCTGTCTGTCTGTCTCTCTTTGTCTCTGTCTCTGTCTCTGTCTCTCTGTCTCTGTCTGTCTGTCTCTCTGTCTCTGTCTGTCTGTCTGT
>JACEVL010000498.1:0-42500 GCA_020284085.1 Aporrectodea caliginosa | reverse complement strand
TTCATTCGTTCGTTCGTAAGTTCTTTCATTCTAATTCTTTCATTCGTAAGTTCTTTCTCTGCTTCTTCTCCTCCATAATAATATTAATAATGATAACGATAACGATAATGATAATGATAATAATAATATTATTATTATTACAATTATTACAATAATTACTTTTATTATTTCTTTCTTCAGTGGTAACAGCAAAGCCGTCTGAATGTTCCATCGAGAAGTACGTCGCAGTACGTCAGCCATTCGGTTACCTGTCCAACTTCATGACGGAAGAGTTCGGTTACGGGTCCGTGTCATGCCCTTGGCGGATCGAGCTGGCCAAGGGTGAAAAGGTCAATATCACACTCATCGATTTCTTTACCCCCTTGTCGGATACGAGAACAACAGCGGGGCACCCCTACTGCCCTCTGTACGCCCTTCTGACGGAGCCCTGGTCGATCCCTCACGTCTTTAGGGTCTGTGGCGGTGACAGGAGGGAGAAGTTTGTGTTTGTGTCAAGGACGAATGTTGTAGAGGTGAAGGTCATGAAGAAGTCGAACGCGGAGACGGAGAGGGAGTTCTACTTCCTTCTACAGTTCGAAGGTACTGCGATCTATTGTCTTGCATTGCATTGTATTGTATAGTAATGCATTGTAATGTAATGCATTGTATTTCATAGTAATGCATTGTATACTACTGTACTGTATTGTATTGTATTGTATAGTACTGTATTGGTGATGACTATGACGATGATGATGATGATGATGATGATGATGATGATGATGATGATGATGATGATGATGATGATGATGATGATGATGATGATGATGATGATGATGATGATGATGATGATGACTATGACAATAACTATGACGGTTACCATGACGATAAGGATGACTATGACGATGACGTTTTCGACTGTGACAATGACGACTACGACACTAACGTCTATGATAATGTCGACTACGACGATGACTAAACCAATGACGACTACGATAATGAATATGATTATTACGACTATGATAATGACTATAATAATGACGACTAAGATAATGACTATGATAATGATTGTGATAAAAAATGAAGATAATGACGACTATGGTAATGACTATGATAATTACTATGATAATGACGACTACGACGGTGTCGCCAATGTATACGTTGAGTGGTAACTGCTATAAGGCAGACGGTTGTTGTCTGTTGTCTGTGGTTGTCAGCGATCGGTTGTCCTGAACCGGATCCTCCTCTGAACGGATGGTCGTTGAGGGATCGAGACGGAGCTCTGATCGGATGCAACGGAACGGATCTCAACTGGAGGTTGACCTGCGATGGGACCAAGTGGATAGGACACCACGAAACATGTGCAACGATTGTCGGTAAACAACAGCAGACAACAACAGACAACATTGACAACAAGAAACAACAGGCAACCTCCAACACACACAGTCAGTAATAGACAACACCAAGAACTTTGACAACAAGAGGCAACATGCAACTTCAAACACACATCAACAGACAACAACAGACAACGCCGCAAACACTGACAACAGGACGCAATATGCAACCTCCAACACACACACACAACAAGAGACAACGACAGACAACACCGCAAACTTAGGCAACAACAGACAAATGCAACAGACAACACACACAACAACAGACAACACCAATAACACTGACAACAAGAGGCAGCATGCAACCTCCAACACACACACACAACAGACAACGACAGACAACACCGCAAACTTAGGCAACAAGAAGCAACATGCAACATTCAGCATGCACAAGAACACACAATAGCAGCAACATACAGCTGTCATTACTCGAAACAACAACAGACAACATATTATTGCCACCCACAATGTCAGCAACATGGCAGAGACAACACCTAACAACATCTAGACAACACAAGACAACAGACAACACAGACAACATATTGACAGACAAACATGCACCTTACGATAAACTTTAACAACTGCCGTCATAAACAACAGCACAAATAATTAACATCGCAGACAATGACAATGCCATAAACAACAATTAACCGCTATGACCATTCACGTAATGGACTCCTCGTCTAATCCGCCATGATGTATAAGCATACATATGGGCCTACATATATAATGCATATGTATGCATATATATATACATTAATATACACATACATAGAAATATTTATAGATATGATGTTCATACAAAGTATATATATATATATATATATATATATATATGCAGTACTTTGTGTCCAATATAATGGTGACAGTGCACGCGTACGGTAGCCTACGTGTAATTCTGAATGATATAACGGTGCTTAGTCTATATCTTATTCACAACATTTATCAGCCTCTAATAAGCTTCATCCAATATGAGTGTATTATATATATATATATATATATATACATATATATATACATACATAGTCGTAGGGGAAATTTCAGAGGTGAGCGGCATGAAGCCAAAAAGCTTTTACATCTGCCAGAAACAAAAGTGAATCCAGAATAATTATTGGCGTCGTACATATGATGCGCTTGTGGGCTCAGTATATAGCTAAGAATATCCTTTAAATTAACCAATCCTAACCGCATGTTGGTGTACACCCATCACAGAATTCACAATAAGTATGCTATGCATGTAGACGGTAGGCCCCACTAGAACCTCTACGGTCTATACCGTACGTAGGTACTAGGCGGTAGCCGGTACGCGGCCGTAGGCCTAACCAGTGACAACCTTTCTGTGAAAAGTGAAAGCTGTCGTATTCAGAAATTCTGCAATGCGACCTATTTTTTCAGGAGATCTGGATATACTTCCTCTTCTCCCTACTCCCTCCTCCATCTCTTTCTCCAGGAAAACACGAACGCCCGAATTTTGGGGGCATGCAGATGTTCCCTCCCCCGCTAGCACACGTCGCCTCTAATGGCAAATAAACATATTCTTATGGCCAGGAGAATAAGCCCTTCAGAAGGTGGTAGTTATGCGTACATATCTTGACACACAGTACAATACAACTGTATTTTGATATTGTCCTCCATCCAAAGTTCAGTAGTGCACACACGACCATACGACAGAACATAGACAACGCAGAGCATTATTGCGAGTGAAGGACTTGCTCAATGCTCAAGCCTTAAGGTCCCGTATATGCATTGATCGCCTCAGTGGAGTGGCTCGAACCCCTACTCTCCGCGTTACTAGCCGAGCGTTTTTACCAATCGACCACAGTGCCAAACACGTGTATTATATATATTTTATATATATAATATTACATTATATATGATATAATATTTACACACCATTTAATATATAATACAACCGACGGATAACTGATGATCGATCATACTAAGGGTCATTTTGTAGCGCCTTTACATGACAGGTGCTACATAATGACCTACACATACGCACAGAGAGACAGGCAGACACAGACAGAGACACAGACAGGCATACAGAGACAGAGACAGACATACATACACAGACAGATCGGTCATTAGTTGTTCGTCGGATGTTGGTGCTGTTTCTGATGTTGGTGTCGTTTGTTTTATAGAACGGTCGGAGAAGAGATTGATGGTCTGGGGAAACGTCAGCATTCCGTTCAGTAAGTAACGAGAACAAGGCAAACAGCAAACATCCTTCGCAGACGGTGAGAGAGGGAGGGATGGACAGACAGAGGGAGAGTGGGGAAGGGAGAGAGCAGCAGAAACAGAGAGGAGGGAGGGAAGAAGACGAGGAGGGAGAGAGAGAGTGGAGGAGAGAGATGCAGCGAGAGAGAGGGAGACACAGAGAGGGAGGACACAGAGACAGACAAAGGCAGACAAAGCAGACAGAGAGAGAGAGAGGGAGAGAGAGAGAGAGAGAGAGAGACAGACAGACAGAGAGAGAGAGAGAGAGAGAGAGAAGCAGAGAAAGTGAAAACGATATACTATATACCCGCATGCTCTCAAGTATACGACAAAAAGGAATAACTTCACCATATCCATCATACCCGGAGTACGAGACAGTGGTACAGTAGTAGTTAGCATGCTGGACTGTCAACCGAAAGGTCTGGGGTTCAAACCCAGCCAGGGCAGATATTTGTTTCACCTGCTTCTCCTAGGCAAGTCAGCAATGCTGAGAGTACACCGCCCGTATACTGTCGGTGAGAAGGTACGACGGCGAGGGAGATGAAAGGGAGACAGATATGCCGAGGCTGAATCACGGTTAGAGATTCGTAGATTAGAGATTAAACTAGATTAGTGCGATCAGTTGTATTGCATTGTATCGTGACATAGTATTGTAAGATGATGATGATGATGATGATGATGATGATGGTGATGACGATGATGATCGTCATGATGATGATATTGATGATGATGGTGATGATGATGATGATGATGATGATGATGATGATGATGATGATGATGATGATGATGATGATGATGATGATGATGATGATGATGATGATGATGATGATGATGATGATGATGATGGCGATGATGGCGATGATGGCGATGATGATGTTGATGATGATGATGATGATGATCGTGATGATGATGATGACGATGATTGTGATGATGATGATGATGATGATGATGTTGATTTGCAGCTGTGTCGTTGATAGTGATGGTCGCTCTGGCGGTCATTGCTGTCATCATCATCCTACTCATCAGCCTCCTCTGCGTTGAATGGTAAGGCCTGACAACGACTAAGAACAACGACGACGACGATGATGACGTTAGTGACTGAGGATTTTGTTATTGTTGTTGTTGTTGCAGTTTATGACGGTGGTGATGCTAATGATGATAGCGGCCAGATATCCTAATTTTGATTACGTTCTGTAAAATAAAATATATTTATTTATTTATAAAGAAATATAGACAGATAAATAAAAAAATAGATGGATAAATATTGGCACTTTTAACGATTAATATTTTTAAAATAGTCCACTATTTAAGAATTAATAGTTAGTTGTGATTAATAATGTCTTCCCCAATAAATAATGACAAAATAATACTAAATTAACAGCACTCATTGTTTATCTTTTAATAGGATCATTAATTTTTACTTAGGCTAGTCGTAATTTGTTCATATTATTAGTCTTGTTTAAGGTTTTTTAGTTCAAATGACTTTCTTCAGTCAATTACGTGAACAATTATATTAATCAACGATTAATCGATAACTTCCGAAGCCCTAATAAATATATAAATAAACAAACAGACAAATAAAGGTAGTTAATTAATTCATGGAAATATTTCAAATCCTAAGCGCTTCTAGCTACCTGGGATAAAATTAATAAATATTTAAATAATAACAGATAAATAAATATAAATGGACAATAAATATATGGATAAATGAACAAAGATACTAATTAATTAATCAATCAATCACTCTGAGTCTCGATCAATTATTTTGTTAATTGCTATATTTCAGGCGGAAGGGCAGTCGGACACGCATTCGAAGGCAGTCGAAGCCCCTAGCGAGCGACGAGTGTTCACCGGGAGGTTCGACCTCCGGCCAACACCCTCCGCACCGGTCACCCTCATCATCAGCCAACCACCACGTCACCCCCACAACGACCACAACAGCCACCAAGACCATCCTACGGTCCTCCCACTCGACGGGGCATCTCGACTCCCCCTCTCAGGGCAACGCCACCCTAACGCGGGGTTCAGGCAAGGGCCCCGCTTCGGCGGCGACCGACCCGAGGGGCAGCGAGCACCCGACGCCCGCCCGAACGAGCAACGATTACGTCAGGGAGATGTGGCCGATGGCCCCCGCACCGCCGGGGAACCTCGGGGTGACGACCCTCTACGACAGCGGGCACGTCGACAGCTCCACCCTCTTCCAATACGGCGACTCGCTGACCTCTTGCGCGGGGTCACAGCAGAACGGTCGCGGACGCTGCCAGAGCATGCTCGTCGGGGTGGACTCGGAGGACGACACCCATATCTATGAAACCCCGAAGTACCTGCGCAGGGAGAAGGCGGCCACGATGAGGATGAAGGGAGTGGCGACGACCCAGTTCTACGAGGACAAGGAACCTAATATGAAGCGCTCCTCTGCAGAGACGGAACTGATGGCACCACCAGCGACGCACCGTTATGCTTCAAAGACTCTGCCAAGGGAGGCATCCACGTCGACAGCTACTAACAGCAAACGCACATAATTAGAACTACGTCTGTCTGTCTGTCTTTTTGTCTTTCTGTGTGTCAGTCTGTCTGTATGTTTGTCACAATCGAACAAACAGGACCACGTCTCGCTCGCTGCGACCATAACCACAAAGGCTGTGTATACCTTTCTAGTTGTCTTTCTGTCTGTCTGTCTACTGTCTATCTGGTCTGTATCTTGCTGGTCTCTCTGCCTGCCTGCCTGTAATTTATGTGTATGTATCTATGTCCGTCTGTCTGTCTAGCCAGGCTCTGTCTTTCTGGTTGTCTGTCTGTCTGTGCCTGTATGTATGTATGTATGTAAGTCTATCTGTCTGCCTAACTCTGTTTGTCTGTGTCTCCAGTATTCTGTCTTTTGACTGGCTGCCTTTGTTTGTATGTCTGCCTGTCTGTATATATCTGGTTCGTATCTGTCTGTCTGTCTGTCTCTCACTCTTTGTGAGTATTGCCTGTGTCCTGTCTTTTGGCTGTCTGTTTTTCTGTTGGCCTGACTTTATCTCTATTATTCTGCTTCTTTTACTGTCTGTCTGTGTGTCTGTATGGTTGGTTGTCCGTTCTTTGGTCTGTTTGTCCCTTATCCTGTGCATTGTTTGTCTGTATCGTTGTCTCTCTGGCTATCAGTCTTTTATTCTGTTTGTTTTTACTCTCGGTCTTCATTTCTCTCAAATTTCCCGTCTTTTGAGGTAACAAATTTGGTTAGAGGTTTCTGCGCTACCTGCACCCCTAGCCAACTCAGCTATAATGAGTACAGCTGACCGTCGCACACTGTCGGTGGGAAGATGAGACGGCGAGAGAGAGAGAGGACTGGCCACTCGCCCTCATATGCCGAGTCAAAGAAAAATGAAGTCGTTAACAATTCATACCACTGCTGCCTCTCGGTCTTGCTGAAGGGACTTCTCTCCCCCTCCTCCTTCTCCACCCCTCTTCCTCCGCTCCTCCTCTTTCCCTTCTCCTTCATCCTCCCCTTTTCCTTCTCGTCCTCCTCCCTGACCTTCTTCTCCTCTTCCTCCTTCCTCCCCCTTCTCCTCCTCCTTCATCCCTTCTCCTCCACCTCCTCCTCTTTCCTGCCCTCTCTTCTTCCTGCTCCTCTCCTTTTTTCTCTCCATCTCCGCTCTATTAATAGACTGTCGGCGTTTCATAAATGTCTGATGAGGCATGTGGTATGGTTGTATCGAGTTTTGTCTAGTCAGCAGCTGCATGCGTTCACTTTGACCACATTTTCTATTTGCGCTTAACCGATAGTAAGTAAGTAGTCAGCACAGACAACTCTATACGTACGTGCATTGTTTTGCATCTATAATAACCTGTTATATATACATTTATATAAATATATACATATATATATATATATATATATATAATATATATATATATATATATATATATATATATATATATAATTGGTTGTTGACCTGTAAGGTGCCGTGTGCAGAGTGTGAAGTGTTTTGTTAATGGTGTAAGTGTTGAGACTTGTACGCTAAGTCTTGTCTCTTTTGCCAAAACCAATTGAACTCAGATGCCAAGTCCGACCGTATATAAGGGGTAGGCCTATAGTACAGTTTAGGCCTCTATTACAATAGGCCTGTTACAGAGTTCTTGTTTGTTTGAAGCGTGTCAGTGTGCATACGGACCTGTTTCTGTCTTTGTATGCATGCTTATATCGCTAAGTTGACAATGTTTCGCCTTTAGTTTAGACGCCATTTTCGATTTTGGTCAGTGGTCCAACAAGTATTCAATTATCTCCTTGTGTTGCTTTACATTACACTGCATTTAGTGCTACAACATCTCGTAACATCAGAGCATGTCTTTTCCAGGTCTAATCTTATGTGAGTTAATGACTTCTATTGCGACGGTTACATTAGTGCGCAGGACGCTGAACTACGCTACAGTTACTAGTTGTACAGTGAAAAACACTTTCTGTTGCCTAACGGTTAAGACGAAATTCTGTTAAGACGAAATATTTTGCTCTGGTTCCCTGAATTTCACTTTAATCGATTTGAGCTAAACTTTATTGGAAATCCAGTCAAAATTGAGCAGAGACATATCATAAGGCTTCGTTTAACGGTCTGATATACCGTCTCTGTCCATCACTGACCATACCACAGCACAACACTCCCACATACTATATGACCCAACATCATATTTCAGCACAGACTACCACAGAACATAATTCGAACATCCCATACCACAGCACATCATTCACACATCATCATCATCATCATCAGGACACACATACCCAAAAATACGACCAAAAATCACATTCCATTACAGACCATTCCACGCATCATATTCTCATACCACATGATCCAACATTGCATGCCATGACTCAGGCTTTTCATAGCGTATCAATTCTCAGTGGATTGACTTACTTGGTGTTGACTCGACCGTTACTCGATTTTTTGCCCCATCGATCGACACCTTGTGCATTATCCAGGGGCGCTATAATGTGTCAATTACAACTACGTACAATATAACATGGCAAAACATACTACACATCAGATGGCGTCTCAAAACATTTATGCAATCCATGCAATCACACAAAACGATCAAATGTTTCTTTCTATGTTCAGCTTTTTCGATTTTGATTCTTTACGTTTTGTGCTTAAACTGTGTGTGTTCTGGTTGTCTGTTTTGCAGTATAGGCATGTTGCTTTTGTACCATATGCATACAAATAAACGACCAATGAAAAGCTATGCACGAGCCTATAATACATCAAAGCTTTACATATAGGGATATATATATATATATATATGTATAACTTATATACATGCACACATTTTTGTAAAGGGACTCTACATATATAACAACTCCTAACCGATATATAGGCCTATATATATATCGTTCTAAGACATACATGTATATGTCCTTTAAAGAGCCTCTTGAAGGCATATCTTGCAGGGCCATTGAGCGGACTCTTCGAAGTGAACAGTAAATGTGCGTTCATATATAAGTGTACAAGAATCAAGTACACTGTTAAGTAACCGTATACCAGTTTATTTATCTATTTATTATAGGTCTTTAATGCATCTTATGAGGGTAAACATTAAACTTTAAGTCGACGTCGGTCAGATCATTTGCATAAGTGTTCAAGATCTATAGCTGAAAAGTCTTAGCTCACGATAACAGCGTTCATAAATGTACAACAGCACACAAAGCCGCGGGTGGCTCCATTATCAGTTGCTCAAGAAAGACAATGCACATTGTTTACCCCAAGCAAGCGCAGATTTACGACAAGTTTTCCAATATCTGTGTCTTAATCATAAGTTTCTTAATCCTGACAGTAACAATCACAATATCAACAAGCCCAGTATCCGTAAAGTTTTAAACATTAAGCAAATCATTAGAATATGTTCAAAAATATTCTTAACAACTCATCAATTAAGAACTGTACACCACCATGAACTGTACACCACCATGTCGAGTAATTAACAAAACATGTGTGGATCATAATATGGATGCCAAGTGGTTCAAAGACATCTAATCAGCAACTGAAATTATTAACTGGGGATTAAATTAACTCAGTTACGCATGTATCTGTAATTTGAAATTACATTTCATGTCCCAGAGTAATTTGTAATTTGTAATTCAATTACATGTTTCCAAGAGATTTGCCCATCCCTGAACACCGTACACTGAGACATTATACTATCACCCAAACCATTCCACAAGTCTACAACTCTTGCAATGAAGAATTATCGCCACACATTATTTCTGTTTATGAAACAATTTAGATCTGTGACCTCGAGTCACCTACTTTGGTACTAACTCAAAGAACTCCTTCTTTCCAGTGCCAATCTTCTCCAGATTCAACACCAAGCATTAGGCTATTCTAAGATAAAAGAGCACCTGCATGTCCCATAACCATTTGAGCATCCTTCATACATACCCTCCTCGCTTCTTTACTTCTTCCTAACCAGCCACTGCTCCACAAAGTTCTGTATCATCCGCAAACTTTTAGACAAAATTCCATCATTTGCGTCATTAATACAAATTATGAACAGCAGTGGTCCAAGCACTGATCCTCATAGTACTCCGCTTAGCACTCGCGAATAAGCTGGTGCCCTTTGCTTAGCTTTAGAGTGGCGCTATAAAAATTGTGAATTTACGATTGCTTTTATTTACCTAGAATAAGATCTTATCTAATGTCCACCTCTCACCCTCTATCTTGGACGCAAGTTGGTAGCCTACATGTCCTCAAATTCGGCAAGCTTACAATACAATACAACTGAAATTGTACAATTGTAATGTTTCAATGTCTTTGTTCAACCACGCGAGTTCACAAGAAGTTCAGCCAAAAGCTTGCAAATTTCCGCAGATTTAGGCCTATAGCGTCGATTTAGTGCTTTACTACAAAAAGTTTCAATCGACTATAGGCCTAATAGAAGCATCGAACCCACAACGTGGCTTCCCCAGATGCACAGAACAAGGAACAATTATGCTGATCTAAGTTAAGATTATGTGCTCAGTGTTATGAGCTCATCAATTAGGCCATAATTAACAGAAGGAATGTTTTTAACCGCGCGGATAAGATTTTACAAAAGTCTAATTCAAACGATAGAAACAGAACAGGAGCAAAGCCTTTTTGTCTAGTAATAGACGAGTTATACTCGACTAAATTAACTTAATTAACTTAATGATGATTTCCAGCTGACAAAGCAGACAAAACAAATGTGAAACGATATCAATGCGAATGGAATGCATTCAAGTAACTTGGAGTAATGAAACGAAATCTGCGAGCAAAAAGATATGGGAGGGAGGAAAATATATCGCCCAATCGAAAAGCAGGAAACTGGGTCAAGAGGTACCAAACGATTTGGTCCCAATCGACTGGAAACAACAGCAATCAAGAGTTATCATTTAAAGCCAACCAATCACGATGAGATACTAAGAGGTCCTTCAAAGGGCGCTATATAAGTATTCAGATTGATAACCCAGTTTCCTTCTGCCAACCAATCACAATCAACGAAATAGGTGACCCAGTTTGCTCGCTGTTCTATCTTCCTCCCTCCTTGATCGTTACGTTAGCGTCAGCGGAGGACTAATCACTCCTCTGGATGATACCTCGTTCCCACTGATCAATCAGCGCCAGACGACGACTTTTAATTCCGCCCTGGCCATCTGGCGACTGCTTTTGTCGATCATCTCCGAAATCGACCGTATCCATGGTAACGGTCACCACGTGCACTTCCGTTGCGTCATCATGACGATGCCCGTCTCCGATTGGCTCGGGCGATGGTGCCTTGTTGTTGTTGATCTCGACCTTGGAGAAAACGACGGACTGCGCATGCGCGTTGTTCTTGACATCTTCCGGTTCCGGTTCGCGAGTTGACTCTGCGCTCACGCGGTGTTTGCGTGATTCTCTGTGGTCGAAAATCAAAAGTAAAACTACGTTTACATTTACTGCTATTATGTATATATTAAGCACCACTATCTAATTCATTTCAGATATTTATATAGCGCCCCTTTAAGATTTCTACTCAGAGGCGCTAATTACTAAGTATCAGTCGATGGCGCTGAGTAAATGTGAATGAAGAATGACTTGCTCAAGGTCACACAGCTACCGTCTCAGAAGAGGAGACACGAACCCGTACTCTCCGCGTTAGAAGGCGAGCACTCTACCAATAGGCAACCGTGCCCTGTTGAAATTTCAGAACAAGACCACCTCAGCTTGTAGTACTATGACCTCTTAGCGCTATACAGCGTTTTTGCACACGTCACATTGATTCGTGCAACATTGTTGAGCGCAGTAATAATATAATTGTCAACACTACCTCGCGTGCCCTATTTGAAATTAGTACTTTTACTGCCTGACCTTTGTCACTAGACACCGGCTTTCTTGCTATAGAAGTCAGTCTAATATATATATATATATATATATATATATATATTATACTTTATTTCGCAATCTCAAGATTTAACTCTCTGCCGTCACCCTTACCTTGCCACGTATCCACAGACTTATGTCTCAACCTTCTATGTTGACCTTATTACAGCTTGGTTTTGGTGATCGTTGATCTTTGTGCATACCTCTATAGATCTACCAAACTGCCTTAATCTCGGTTCGCCTAATTAATACCTTGCCACATCTCACCTTATTTACCATACCTCACATTATTTCGATGTACCATACTTCAATTTAACTGCACTCGGTTCACCTAATTAATGCGAACTCTTTCATGACCTGATCTGACTTGCTCTATATATAACGAAACGATTGATGTCACCTGAGCTCCAACTCTCGTTTCTTGGTCTCGGCAATCTCTTCCTCGATCCTTTGTTCGGCGACAGTGAGTAGAATCTTCTGGACGTCCTCCTCCGAGTAGGAATTGGGAGACACCTGGTTCAGCTTCATTCCCCTTCCAGACCTCTCCACGCTTCTAGTTGCCGTCAAGCGTGTCTCGGACTTCGGCGGAGAATGGGATGGTAAGTCGACCTTCGCTTCCACGACGACCTTATCGCCATTCATGTGACCGTTGCCGACATCCACGTGGATTGGATCGAGATCTTCCTGCTGAGCCAATTCCACCAGGACCACTTTCTTCGGGGTCGTTTCTTTATAGGTAGCGTTTACCGGGGCCCAAATTTGTCTCGAGGTCACGTCTTTTGAGGCCACGTTTTTTGAGACCATTTCTTTTGGGGCCATGTTCTTCGAGGCCATTTCTCTTGAGGCCACTTCTTTCGAGACCGCTTCTCTTGAGGTCATGTCTTGCCAGGCCATTTCCCTTGAGTCCACCACATCTGGAGAGTCGCCCATCCTCTCCGCCGATCTCATCTTGGACAGTTCACGAAGCTCCGCCTTCTCCGGCGAGATGACCTCAACGAAGGTCATGGCTTCGGGCGTCCTGTCCGCAGACAGCACGATGATCTTCCCTTCCTTGAGTAGGTCGAGTTCCCGCTTCTTCTCCCGCTCCAGTTCGCTGCGAAGGCGGCTCTCGGCGAACTTCCTCATCGACAGACCGAGACCCGTCGCAGAGTACGACGACGTTCCTCCTTCCTCGACGGGCCGTGGCCTCAGGATCTCCACCTCGATATCCGGAGAGGGATTGCTGACCGTCAAAACAATCCCACGGGCCAGACGCAGTGCGTCCTCCCTCTCGCGCTGTTTTCGGATCTCCCGTTCGATCGGGGTCTCGTTCTGCGGCACGTAGACCATCTGAACCTCCGACTGGATCCGCTCCACGTCCTCGAAGGGCTGAACCTTCGCCGAGTGCCTGCGCCCAGCGACTGGGGACTTCTGGTCCCAGGACGAGGAATAGGTCCCGTCAGTCCTGTGATCCGGTCCCTCAACCAAAATATCGGGCACAACAGGCGGGCGTTCTTCCGACCCTGTGTCAACGACATCAAGGGCCGATTCAGCCCTTACGTCTGCCATATGCCCCCATCCTGGCTGGCCCATCTGTCCCTCTTCGTCATGGCGTCCTTCGACCTGCCATCCCATATCCTTCCTGTGTTTCCTCAACTCTTCCTCCCTTGCTGCCTGCGCCTGCAATTCGTGCAGAATCCAGCTTCCGCCCACAGTCCCCTCCTTGCCCGTCTTCACACCACTTCCTCCACCTCCGGTGGTGGTCGTGGTGGTAGTGGTGGTCGTGCGATGGATACCACCATCACCGTCCTGCGATGTCACCACTACCGTTCGTTCCTCCACTACCACCTGATCCTTCGACGACCCGTGGACACTGTCGGACACTAAGTGATGGTTCTGTTCGTTTCTGCCGCCATTTTCCTCCGTGGAGGAGATGAGCTGGATGTTGAGTTTCGCCATATGCGGGTCTTCTGTAGAGGAGAAGGTTTGCTTTGATGGCGAACCGCGCACTGTTGCCAGTTCTGCCTCACGCCTCAGTTGCTCGCGAACCTCTTTCTCCATGAAGGTCTCCTTACGGCCGGGAACTACGTGCGCCCTCTCGATCTCGTGTTGCGCCTGAAAACGCAACAAGGACAACATCGACATTTTACCTTTGAGTGGCGACAATTATTTGTGACGAACTGGTTCATGTTTATTCATGAATACCAATTACTCATGCTTAGTCATGAATATCAATGGTTTCATGTTTATTCATGAACACCAAAGCAAGGCAATCATCATTATGCTTTGCTCTTAATCCCTTTAGGTGCAAGGTTACTTCGAAACTTTGGATGGCTGTATCAAATTGTATGGTATTGTAAGTGAAAGCCCTGTTTTCAAATTGACCTCCTATGATTAAACTACTTAGATTTCGATTATTTACAAACGGCAGAGTATATTTAATTTTCATTTACAATCACTGAGTGGCGCTTTATAAATGTTCGATTACAATTACAATTACAATAGTAGGCTGTAATTTTACAACGTAAGTCGTACTCGTCGGATTCTTGAAAAGTCGCATCCTGCCCCATTGCGCTTCCAATACGAACCAGGCTAACAGAGGCGTAACGAATGGTTTTCCGGTTCACTAATTTGAAATCATAATTTCCAGTTGAGATAATCACTCCTATAACAGTTACTATTGTATTGTATTGTATTGTATTTGTATTGTATTTGAACACTTGTTATAGCGCCCCTTCCAGATTCCTATTCAGAGGCGCTCCCCCATTGCGCGGACGCTGAATCGGAGTTTCACAGCCGAAGCGCATGAGCAACTGCGAGTGAATACTTCGCTATAGACAGACCTACTATACATGGCAGTGAAGGATCACATTCCAAGCAATTCACTAATAAATGGGGTTCAGTGATAAATAATACGGTCACCATAGGACCTTAAATGCCGTGGGGCCCATTCAAAAAGCGAGCGGTGGTGAAGGATTTCACCCGATCACCATTGAAAGTTAAAACCCCTCCGAACAGGTTTGAGGCTATTCGGTCGCTATAGACAAAGTTCCCATTCCCATTGCACTTCTCATTCACATTTCATATTCACATTTCTCATTCACATTTACATACCTCAGGCGACGGTATTGCGTGTCCGCTTGCCGTGTCCTTATTCTGTCCTGCGTTGTCCTCATGGATAGTCCTTGTCTCTCTGCCATTGTGGTCATGTGGTGTAGCAGTCGCAGCAGTCGACGCCTCAAAGCCCCGGAATTTGGCACCAAAAAAAGGCTGAGGTGAGGCCACCTTGTAGATCGGCATGGTCCGTTGGTTTGCTCGTTACGGTTCAACGTTATTTCCCTTCCCAACCGAATCTTGGTACTCTGAGTTGTCTGAAATAACAATCAACTTCGACGGTAAAGACGTCCGTATTGCAGGCAAACTGCGACGGTAAAGATGCCTGTATTGAATGTGAAATGCGACAGTAAAGATGCCTGTATTGAATGTGAAATGGGACGGTAAAGATGCCCGTATTAAATGTGAAATGCGACGGTAAAGATGCCCGTATTGAATGTAAAATGCGACGGCAAAGACGCCTTTATTGAAGATAAAACGCGAATCCACTGTCGTGTTCTAAACGCTTACAGATTTGTCTGAATTCTATTTCAGAGATCGCATGAGCAGAAGATACAGCCAGTAATATACGTTCCAAGTTTGTCGAGAACATTTTATCTACGTAGGTCTCGATAAAAGGCCCGACTCACAAATTCACTGTAATCAGTGCGATCAGTGAAGATCCACAATTGGTCTCTTGTTCGTTGTGCTACTCATTCAGATACACTCACCGTTTTCGCGCAACAATCGTAATCGCAAACTTCAAATTTGCGAAGTGCTACTGTAAGGTTAAGCGTAGGGCACCGGCTTATTCACGAGCGCTACGTCATGTCAGAGGGGTTGTCCAGAGATGGTCAAGAGAAGTTCCGAGTCCGGTTGTCAAAGAGACCGGAGAGAGGAGGCAGAGGGTCTGCTAAGGCATGCAGTTTCGCTGATGACGAGAAAGCTCGGAATGCATGCGGAGGATTGGATGGATTGGGATTGGGATTCTTGAAGAGGTGGCATTTCAATTTAGAGTGGAAAGCCTGTGAAGTGACAAATATAGAGTAACGAACATAGATTTGTCAAAAATTGGATAAAGCTGAATGCAATAATAGATTACACCAGACTCGCGTAGTGAACGACAAAAGCCTAACATTCCTGCTATATGCACCAAAATGAAGCGAATGAAATAACCGAAATTAAATGAACCTGCAGGCACCGTGTCCAGAACTTTCGGATTCATCAACTACCGACTGCTCAGGGTCCGAGGAACAAGAAATGAGCTCCTCCCCTACAGTCTATTATGGGGCCAGGGAGCTTCATCTGTGGGAGGAAGCGCTTTTGTTAGGCAATTAAAGGCCCTATATTAAGTATTCTGGATACATGCATACAGTTTTACCTTACGATAAAATAGGCAGGCGCGGAAAATGAGGCGGAACATAGAACACTACTTAGACTAAGAAGGAGAGCTGTCCCTTAAGCTAGCCCTGTGGCAGCCATGGGTATGAAGTGTCAACGACTTCATTTTCTTAGCCTCAGCATATGAGGGCGGGTGACCAGTCCTCTCCCTCGCCGTCTCATCTTCCCACCGACAGTGTACGGTCAGTGTACTCATTAAAGCTGAGTTGGCTATGGGGTGCACGCGGCGCATAAATCTCGAACCAATTTCTGCCAAGGTGGGGTTTCAATCCCCAACCTCTCAATCGACAGTCCAACACACTAACCACTACAATATCGAGCTCCCTATGCATACACTACACATCTTAGTTAATTACTAACAGAAAATGCAAGCTTTTTTCTCCGAAGTTCCTCAACGCCACACAAAAGCTGCGTCAGGGAGACCAGCCTATAATTCACCGATGCTATTATAAATTCCGCAATAACCAGGCTGCTTTATCCGTTCCAGTGCCATATAAGTTTCCAGGGAGACGCGCCGAGAATAACAATGCTACGATGAAAAGATTAGTAAAGTAAATGAGTAACGACTTGTATTCAAAACGCCCTGAAGCCCCACCTTTGTATACAGTACTCAGCCCTGTCGCAATTCGCCTTCGCGTAGAGTCCTACACTCTAGAAGTATTCCCTCGCAACTCAACGAAACGTCTCTTCAGCCAAGTAAGTCTACTTCTTCAGCTCTTTAGACTCCACGTACACAAACTGTTGACATTAACTATTACCGAACGCGCAGCACATATTGCTCAAGGTCTGAGAATGTTACACTCAAAGAATCATTAAGCTTACTCTCTCGCACACACAGTTTTATTAGCTAACGTACAGCTCGATTTAAAGCACCACTGTTCGCTCATAAGTTGTATACGCTCGCTAATAAGCAAATTGAAAACGCATACATCGACGCTTGTATATAATTAGACCGTCACTCATAGGAGGTTTATAACATTAAGAAGTCGTAAAGGCCCGACTACCAACCCACCCTGTGTATGTTGACTTAGTCGTGAACCGCCCAGACTTGCTACCTGCGCAAATTACGACTTTCTAGGCGGCAGGTATTACTTGTATACGCACACCGTTCATACTCTCTCCTGCATTATTATACGACACTTTTGTCTTAAGAATTTCAAGTAGCCAGCTCGACAGGCCGCAACATAACGGGCGTGTGTCATACTCTGCGTTACGCCTTGATCCTTGTCTTGGCCGCCTAAAGTAGCTGCGGGCTTACGCCTTAATAGGCTTCTCTCTACCCCTCTCTCTTTCCATGTGTGTGTATGTGTTTGTGTATATATGGGTTTGCATGTATGTGTGTGTGTGCGTGTGTGTACGGGTTCCCGTGACAGGCATGAAATAGGAATTTATTATGAACACACGTTGAAACAATACTGACTATGTACACATACGCGATGTAGATCTATTATACGTGTAAAGCAAGCACAATCAACAGCCCTATATAAAACACGCGCGCGCACACACACACACACACACACACACACACACACACACACACACACACACACACACACACACACACACAAATATATACCCATATAAATCAGTTAAACACAGAGTTTGTGTACTCTGGCTATATAAGTAGATGGTCAGTTGCATAACCTTGTTAGGTCTTTCTCGAGAGCGCGTATTATAGTACTTACTCTCCGGTCTGGCTGCCCAAATCTAGATAGGTCGATAGAATCTGAACAACTTCTTCAGCGTTTACGCATATTTTATAGGATTGTACGATTTATGTACAAATGCCTACGTGTCATTCTTTCCCCCACCCCAATACCTTCCTTCAAATTCCATTCCCTTCCATTTCATTCCATTCCATTCCTTTCTATTTTCCATTCCTTTCTATTTAATTCCTTTTCATTCCATCCCATTCCCTTATATTTCCAGCCATTCCCTTCCATTTCATTCCTTTCCGTTCCATTCACTTTCTTCCCTTACCCTATACCTTCGTTTACGTTGTGTGAGAGTTGAGTATCATCCGAAAAAACTACAGCAAGCAAAGTGGTGATTATGATAACAGTATGACACTTCAAACAATAATTGTCTTAAGTGTCATACTCTTATCATAATCACCACTTTTATTTGACTTAACTATATCTGCCATACCCGTACAACGCAACTGTAAGGGTCACGTGACGTCCACCTGTGCGCACTTACAGAATTCGTCGATGACTTGACATTTCGTCGGATTGAGTTCCAATCGTTGTCACCAAATTCTCCATCGCCTCTTTGTCACGTCATTGCGTCCTCTCAGCTCCTCTGACCTGCTTTACCTCTTACACGTGCTTTACCTCGTCACCCGTATTAGGACCTCAATGGCTAAATACAGATCCTTTGCCTGAATAAACCCCTTTACATGGAATGGACTTTCCCTTTGTCTAGGCTGTACCATCCTCTCTGGTGGCATCTCTACCCCTTTCTCTCACCTTAAAACCTTCCATTTCTCTCGGAGTATCTCGCACTGGGAGCGCTTCTGAAAGGTTTATTCTGTGAGAAGCGTTTTATAAATGATCAAATATAATACAATACAATGAATCGCAATCGTAATCGTAATAGTAGTTGTAATCGTAATCGCTAAGGAAGTAAATGATTGACAGGTATATAAAAAGTCAAATGTGATTGACAGTTATGGGCGTACATTGCATTGACGTGACGAAATAGTCGGTGAAGCGTAGGCTCACACCGACCAACGTCTTACTAGTTAATCTGACGTTGGTTCCCAGCCAATCGATTAACACATGTGGCTGATCCAAGTTCTGACGCCATTATAGCGCTTACCTAACGTCTTAAGAATGAATCAACCGAGGTGCGTTGACCGTTGTCGACTTTGGCTTATCTCTCCGGCAGATCTCTGGCTGAGTCCTCTCTGCCGCAGGTCCCTCGTCATAGCTGGACCCTGTCGCGTCCCCATCTGTGTGTGTTTGAGTGTGTGTGTACGTGTGTGTGTACGTGTGTGTGTACGTGTGTGTACGTGTGTGTGTATGTTGTGGTTCATGCGCCAATTACCAGGCCACGTAATCTGCTGTTCTCGTCTTTCGTTGAACCGGTTCTTTGGCCGTAGACTGACAGATGCGGGCCAAACTCTGTTGGCTTATCTCCCAAAAGACCAACAAGGAACTGTGATACAGCTTAATCAGAAATAGGAAAAGGTAAGGTATAGGGTAAGTTGGGTAAGGTAAGCTAAACTGGATATGGTAAGTTGGATAAGGTAGGGTAAGGTACCCTGATGGAAGCAAATAGAATGTAAGGTAAGATTAGGGTAGGGAGGAGCAGTAGGAGGAGGAGTAAGAGGAGGAGGAGGAGAAGAAGGACGAAGAGGAGGACGAGGAAGGGGAGGAGGAGAAACATAGCCAGAAAGATGGAAAGATAGATTAAGGTGAAGAGAGATATCAAGAGAGGTAGAGGTATATATACAATGGAGGTGGTATGACAGAGCAAGGAGGTAGCGATAAAAAGAGACAGAGGAGAGAGCTAATGACAGAGGGGAGAGGGAGAGAGAGCAAGAGAGAGAGAGAAAGACACAGAGAGACAGACAGACAGACAGAGAGCGAGAGAGAGAGCGAGGAATTGAGAGATGGTGATAGAGAGACAGAGAAAGGAGAGAGATAACGAAACAGACGGATAAAGAGAGAGGTGGACTGAAAACTGGAAAGCAAAAGGGAAAAACAGAGAATGAGACAGATATAGATAGAAAGACAGAGACAGAGACGAGACAGACATAGAGAGTGCCATGGTCCATTCTCAGCATCTGTATTATAACCCAATGCCTTCGCACATTGTCTTCCAAGATCCTCTTCCTGGCAATGGATGAATTCCCTCTTGGCTAGACCTTGGAATCAACCACGTGGGATCGTGGTCAGCGGCATGGATGGACCACAGGTGGCAAAACACGTGATAGACCAGGTGATTCTGCTAACCAGACCAGCTGTGGATTCCACGCACTTTTGGCTTAAGCGCAGAGAAGAGTATTATCACTCCAGATCGGACCATCAGAAATCTCTTATTAGCAGGCGCTCAGTCAAAACAAATCGATGAACAGGTTAGGTGAGAAAAGTGGAAGATTGCAATAAAATCATAGTTACAATTCAATTACGGTAACATTCACATTTACATGTAAACTTACACTAACACTTACACTTACGTTTACATTTACATTTTCAATCTCAGTTTCGTTTACATTTACATTTAGCCTACGGCATTTACATGCACACATACACTTACGTTTACATTCCATTTACATGTACACTTACGTTTACATTTACACTTACGTTTACGTTTACATTAATATGCACACTTACATTAACGTTAACATTTCCATTTACGTTTCCATTTACATTTCCATTTACATTTCCATTCACATTTCCATTCACATTTCCATTTACATTTCCATTCACATTTCCATTTACATTTACATTTACATTCACATTTTCATTACGCTTCTTGAGAATCGAACGTGAGACCGACCGACCAGGGAATTCCTTTTACCGCTACGCCACTACAGAACACAGACCCCGTTATCAGAACGAATAAGTGTTCAGCCCTCTTCACTCTGGAGAGGTCCTCTAGAGGCGCTATATAAATGGCCAGACACGCGTTCTACACGCGTAGGCAACAGACGCATTAAGAGAGCCTGCGTGATAACAAGGAACCGGTTTGCGTACGACGGACGGTTTGGAAGCGCTGTCTTATCAAACGCCGTGTATTATTTATGGTAGCGATTGTCAAGTGCCAGAGATAGGACAAGACACACGGAGTGGGATGCCGGACGCAGGTTTCAACCTAGAGGGCGTCCGTATGTTGAGCTGTATCCTGTATGGCAGTGTAGATCCCTAGTGTTAAGACTAATGTCTGCCTCTAGCAGAAACTACACGTCTACATGACATGTTATGGCATGAACGTGGTGTTTAATCAATTGGGCCAGATTGGATCAGACAACCTTATCTCATCGCCCTTATGTAATTTTCCATTAATAGGTTTGTTGTTGACTCCACCTAGCGTACAAGACGCAAACACGCTACGCAATGTTATACTCCTTAGGGGCCGTCCATAAAGTACGTCACGCTCCAGGGGGAGGGGGTTTAAGAAAGTGTGACAGTTTGTGACAGGGGAGGGGGTCAGGCCATGTGTGACGTCACACATTTATTTTTAAATTTTATTTATAATTTATTTTTATTTTTTAGTAGAATTTCATAGCTTTAAAAATAATTTTCAAAAATTTTCTGAAACATTTTAATTAGTTTTATGTCAAAATAGCATGAAATGCATATCTCCTGAATGTGTTTTTCACGATTCCTCTCGCTAGGAGCGCTAGTAATAATGCTGTTGCGAAGCCTTGTTTATGTATTAGCCTTGCTTTCGGAAGTATTATTATTTCTATGTTCGAAAGTGTGACGTACTTTTATTAGGGGGTCCGAGTTTTGTGACAGTTTGTGACAGGGGGGAGGGGGGTAAAATGGTCAAAAATAGCGTGACGTACTTTATGGACGGCCCCTTATAAATGTGCTATATAACTCGAAATACGGCGCTAAAAACTGTGTGGATAAAATTTAAGTTATATATACAAGCCATGCTGCAGCCTGTAGCAATGCTATACAAACAATGAAGAAGAGGAGAAGTATCTTAAGCTGGTTCTGAAGCTACCATGGGTATGAAGTGCTACTGACTTCATTTTCTTAGCCTCGGCATATGAGAGTTGGTGGCTAGTCCTTTCCCTCGCCGTCTCATCTGCCTACCGACAGTGTGCGGTCAGTGTACTCATTGTAGCTGGGACGTGGACCTGTAACTTGAATCGGCGTATCTCTAACTTAGCTGAATTGGCTATAAGGGGCGCAGGTAGACCTTTTACAGCTTTACTTAATAGCTAAGCACAGGGTGCAAGGCAAACAAGGGCGCTTAGTCAAGTCAGAGGGGTTGTCCAAAGATGACGTGTGAAGAACGAGATCGGGTTGACGAGAAAGAGAGGGAGGAGGGAGGAGGGAGGAGAGAGTGAGAGAGAGAGAGAGAGAGAGAGAGAGAGAGTGAGTGAGTGAGACAGAGACAGAGAGACAGACAGAGACAGAGACAGAGACAGAGACAGAGACAGAGACAGAGACAGAGACAGAGACAGAGACAGAGACAGAGAGACAGAGACAGAGACAGAGACAGAGACAGAGACAGAGACAGAGACAGAGACAGAGACAGAGACAGAGACAGAGACAGAGACAGAGACAGAGACAGAGAGACAGAGACAGAGACAGAGACAGAGAGAGAGACAGAGACAGAGACAGAGACAGAGACAGAGACAGAGACAGAGACAGAGACAGAGACAGAGACAGAGACAGAGACAGAGACAGAGACAGAGACAGAGAGACAGAGACAGAGACAGAGACAGAGACAGAGACAGAGACAGAGACAGAGACAGAGACAGAGACAGAGACAGAGACAGAGACAGAGACAGAGACAGAGACAGAGACAGAGACAGAGACAGAGACAGAGACAGAGACAGAGACAGAGACAGAGACAGAGACAGAGACAGAGACAGAGACAGAGACAGAGACAGAGACAGAGACAGAGACAGAGACAGAGACAGAGACAGAGACAGAGACAGAGACAGAGACAGAGACAGAGACAGAGACAGAGACAGAGACAGAGACAGAGACAGAGACAGAGACAGAGACAGAGACAGAGACAGAGACAGAGAGATTGGGTGGCAGCAGTTGTAGCAGTTGTTGTTGTTATTGTTATTGTCGGTGTATCTTCGGAGTCGTTTCTCCGGATCCTGGCTCCTCTTCTTCTTCTTGACGAGACAGTCGTTCTATCGTCGCTCTGCCCTCGCAGATGGGGAGCCATGGCCTTTCCAAGGGAGAGCTGGACAAAGGGAGGCAGTGGAGATGAGGGAGAGGAGAAGACGGAGCAGGAGGGGTTGGAGGAGTAAGAGGGGCAGGAGGCGTCGGCGGTCTGCCTTTGTTCTTGGGAGGCGTCGATGGTTGGATGGTCGACGGGATCCAAAACGTCTGGAGGGAGATACGAACGCCGGAGAAGAACGAAGCGATTAGGACCAGTTCACAGTCTTCGAAGTCAATCAGTTTCATATGGTCTATCTGTCTGCTCATTTGTCTCTGTCTGTCTGTCTGTCTCTGTCTGTCTGTCTGTCTGTCTCTGTCTGTCTGTCTGACTGTCTGTCTGTCTGTGTGGTAGTAGTGCCCCATTGTGTGTCTGTCTATCTGTCTGTCTGTGTGTCTGTCTGACTGTCTTTCTGTGTAGTAGTGCCCCTTTGTTCTCTTTCATTGTTTTCCTGTCCCTTCCCTTGTCCTCCTACCTCCTTCCCTTCGTCTCTTCTTCTTTAATATCTTCCCTCCTCTCCTCTGCCCTCCTCTTCCATCTTCTCCTCGCTTTTTTTGCCTCTGCTCTTCTCCAATACTCTCCTCAAAAGAGGAAGACAACAAGAGAAAGAAGGGAGAGAATTTGAACTAGACAAAAGATGAGGAATTGGAGAGAAAGAATAACGCAGTGTACAATGTAAGTTCAACAACAGTAGATCGAAAGTGGATCAACGAGAGGAAGAGGAGGATGTTTTCCAAAGAGACGAATAATTATGAGGATATAACAGCATCGCCGATGGATCCTGATGGGTTAATTACTTCGTCAACTGGAACTAATTTCTGGCGCGGAAGGAAAGGCGGACGTTTCCTTTAATCCTTGGGCGGTTGACGACAGATCGAAAGACCTTCCGCGCGTCCATCACTCAGGCCACGCCCATGACAGTCTAAAAAATACCTCGTAATGAAGGATGGCGTTCTGTAGGACTGTAAAGGTTGGCAGGTGCCCTGCGTTTAGGACATATTTGTGACCGTGTTTATTTTAAGCCTTTAAGGCACATGTGTTGGCAACATGAGAAAAGGTAATTTATGGTTCGATAAAGTAAGCCGAGGTGCTGGAATGTAAGGCAAGACAGAGCAAGGTATGAGGTAAAGTAAGAAATCGTAATTGTAATTTCAAGATTACGAGGTCTAAAACTGATGTATCTGGAACTTGGTCGTTCACAGCCGCGTTTCCTATAGTATATATAGGAAGAACCCAGGTTCGGTTTCCTGTCAAGATCATATGATCAAACAGACAGGCAGGCAGACAAACAGACAGACAAGAAGAAAGACAGATAGACAGAAAGAAAGAAAGATAGACAGACATACAGACAGACGCTAGAGACGAACATACTAATAGACAGATAGAAAGACAGACAGACGAACAGAATGATAGACAGACAAACATACAGACAGAAGGGTGGATGCTTGCATTCTGCAGTGTAACCATGTCATATCATTTAAATGTCATAATTATCATGTTACATTATAATAATGTTAAGTTGCGTCACGTTAATTAACACATGTGTTATTTTCGTATGTAATAGACCCCTAAAAGTAAACTGATGAGACTCGATCGGTTTCAATTCAAAATCCAAAGATCAGACTAATTCAATTGCCAATAATAATTATTATTAATTGCCATCGTCAAGAGCCCCGTTGCACGATGCACAATGCAGCAACGGAAGACTGGCAAAACGAGTTGAGAAAGGTAAAATCATAAGTGGAGAACGAAATGACACAAGTGACTGAGCAGAACGAGCAGATGCTGGAGAGAATTCTACAATCTACAGGCAACAGAGAAGGCCGTAGTTCCGGATAGCTGTGTAACAGCGCTAGCGTATCTCGCTTCAGGGAAGTCTCTAAACCGCTTAGCGTCGAGTCTTCCTATGCGGTTCCTTTAAGTTTACAGGCATCGTCTTGGCTTTGCCATGCTGTAAGCGTTTACCTTCGTGCCGTGCGGAGAATTTTTGGCGATTAACGCTTATAGTAAAAAACGTTTATACACCTTCGCGAAGTCTGCAAAGATTCTTTGGTGGATATAACGTATTTTACGAAAATTTAAGACGTTTAATAGGGTTTAGAGAACTTTTGTGACGAGAACTGTTAACAGGGCGTGCGCGGTAATTGCGCTAATGTAGGCCTACCGCGAATATGTTTCAGAAAAAACTGAATCAAAATCTTTACTATTCACTGACGTTAGGCTGTTGCTTCGTGCAATTTTGTACGAGAAAAGGCCTATAGCCTGTTATTAACTGAATAAGGCCTAGTCTGTAAGTTACTGGAAAAGGAATAGTCTGTATATAAATTTCTGGAAAAGGCATAATCTGCAAGTTACTGGAAAAGGTCTAGTCTGTAAGTCACTGGAAAAGGCCTAGTCTCTAATCACTGGAAAAGGTCTAGCCTCAAGTTACTGGAAGAGGCCTTGTCTGTAGGTTACTGGAAATTTCTTCCATGAACGAAAAAGATCCTATACAGTAAACGAGAAAAGGACTAATGTTTAGGCCTCAAAGGTCGTCTCGATTTCGAGTGAAACAGAGGTCCATGGGTGTTATACTGTCACAGGTCTTACGATGACCATTGCTTGGATTGACACCCAGTGCTAAACGGAACACGGGCTTTCAATCTTTTCCCGACAAACTCTGGTGAAGATGTCGAATTCGTTGGACGTTCGGTTCTTATACCTCGCTCTGGCGATCTGTAATCTGGATCTGAACATCGTTGCGGCAAACAGGTGAGTTTATAGGAGGTAATAGATTCAAGGGGACCTGTACGCTCCCCGGTGGATTTGGCAAATAAATAATTTAGATAAAACTGTAATATTGTCACGTCCATACCGAGTCTATTGTACGCTCTAAGTTCTCAGTCTGGATCCTCTCCTGGTTCAAGTTTTAGCCTATGAAGGCAACAGCGGACCTATAGAGTTATTTTACCCTTGGTCCGATCAAAAGGACAATTGTTTAAGAAGGGGGCCCTTGCAAGAATGCCACTTGGAATCCCTGTAGGACCCATACCCCAATATGGGACCAATATCGAGCCCATTCGTTAGTGCTAACATTGACTTGGGTCGGGACTCGGGAGCGCCTCTGAATCATTAAAGTTGTGCTTTTATAAATGTTCTAGTGCAATTACACACGGGTCCCATCTCAGGCTCTGAGATATGCCCGTAGCTGTTGTCATTGTCCTTACCTACTTGAACAGTTTTCAACTGAAAATTAACTCTTTTGTTGCTTAAGGAAACTTTTTAGCTCGTCTTAAGACTCGCTTTGAAGCTGTATGTAATGCAAGCTGTCGACAGCGGTAAGGCTGCATTGCCAGAAAGTTTGAGAAACATTGTCTTAGAGAACTTCGGCTTAAATTAAGACAGAGTGGTTCCGTTACATAGCCGCGTTTCTGCGCGAAATTTGCGAGGCTTCCAAGAGACGTTATGTAATTGGTCAGGTAAAGGCAAGACTTATTTCAAGAGGAAGACATGCAGACCCATAATACGATTCACGGTCCTGTTTCTGAACTCTGCTCACACACGTAAAGATGCGAAGTGCCATGTATAATAAGATGTGACTGTTCTACTGTAAACAGTCACCGTTTCAGCTCCGCTACTGCCCGATCTCTGGTAGTGCCAGACTATAGCCTAGATATATAGAGGAGGGGGCGACACCAATCATCTTTGTTTTGACAGCGTCGTAAAACAGAAACTAAGCAACCAACTATATCGTTTTAATATAATTCATTCATATAGTACCCTTTCAAGATTATCTACTCGGGAACGCTCCGATTTCGGCTTAAGACTGTGTGTAATTTCTGAAATCCTGGAATTCCAGGAACAGCCTGGTGCAAACATAAGAAATTAGCTGCAAACTTTGTTTCTGTTATCTTTCTGAAGCGGATATCTGATCGTTGGTCCTTCCGTTTTCCGTGCAAACACCGAAGAAGTGTTGAGCGTCGTCATTCTTAAACCGTCAACACCGATTCTAGTCGAAGGGAAACTTTACAGCAGGAAAGGAGGAGAGCTTCTGGCCACAACCAGTCAAGAAGTCTACGGTAAGATTTCAGTTCGTTTTTGGAGTTTAAATTCATGGATGCGTTCTATGAATTTGTTTTATTTCTTATCAGAATCCTTATTCTGAGTTTCTCAATCCGTAGACAAGACAATGGCGCCTTTTATGTCGGTTGCTCTAGACCAGTGTTTCTTAACCAGTGTTCTACCGAACCCCTGGGGTTCGGTGAGCCAGTGCCAGGGGTTCGGCAGAGGTCCTCTGAAATATATACATATTCAGGGTCAGTGAGTGAGAGTGAAGAATCATTTGCTATTTTATTTTTATTTTTCGACTTTTATTTAATAAAATAGTTAACTGTTAGTAGTTAATGTATTGAATGTATTAATATTGTATCACATTTTGGTACAATATTTTATTTCCTTTTGTTCCCATTAGTTAAAAAATTATTGTTCAAACTTGAGGGGTTCGGTGAGTGGTCATGGATTTCTCTTGGGGTTCAGCTCCCTTGAAAAGGTTAAGAACCACTGCTCTAGACTCTGCAATTCTAATCAATCAAGCAGGGTTCGCTTTGCAAAAGGAAGAGGAAGCTGAAGAAGAAGAAGAAGAAGAAGAAGAAGAAGAAGAAGAAGAAGAAGAAGAAGAAGAAAGAAGAAGAAGAAGAAGAGAAGAAGAAGAAGAAGAAGAAGAAGAAGAAGAAGAAGAAGAAGAAGAAGAAGAAGAAGAAGAAGAAGAAGAAGAAGAAGAAGAAGAAGAAGAAGAAGAAGAAGAAGAAGAAGAAGAAGAAGAAGAAGAAGAAGAAGAAGAAGAAGAAGAAGAAGAAGAAGAAGAAGAAGAAGAAGAAGAAGAAGAAGAAGAAGAAGAAGAAGAAGAAGAAGAAGAAGAAGAAGAAGAAGAAGAAGAAGAAGAAGAAGAAGAAGAAGAAGAAGAAGAAGAAGAAGAAGAAGAAGAAGAAGAAGAAGAAGAAGAAGAAGAAGAAGAAGAAGAAGAAGAAGAAGAAGAAGAAGAAGAAGAAGAAGAAGAAGAAGAAGAAGAAGAAGAAGAAGAAGAAGAAGAAGAAGAAGAAGAAGAAGAAGAAGAAGAAGAAGAAGAAGAAGAAGAAGAAGAAGAAGAAGAAGAAGAAGAAGAAGAAGAAGAAGAAGAAGAAGAAGAAGAAGAAGAAGAAGAAGAAGAAGAAGAAGAAGAAGAAGAAGAAGAAGAAGAAGAAGAAGAAGAGAACGAGCAGTCCTTTTTCATCGCCTCGACCTATGAGGGCGGGTGTTCAGTCCTCTCCCTCGCCGTCTCATCCTCCCACCGACAGGAATTCATCGGTCAGACCGGGTCAGTGTGCTCGTTATGGCTGGAGTGGGCGCAGGTGGAACAGATATCCCGAACCAAATTTCTGCCCTGATGGGGATTTGAACCCCCGACATCTCGACTCACAGTCCAACACGTTAACCACAATACTCTCGAGTTTGGAGTAGAGGTTGCCCACGGCTTTTGCATTTAGTAAAATAAAGCAGCCAAATAGTAGGCCCTATTTGGTAAGATTTTCATTAAATTCAACGAGCAGAAAAAAATGTATTTAGGCTATGGCTACAGAAACTCATTACTTGAAGCAAATGTAACTAATAGTAGTATACTTTCTATCACACCTGTGTCCAAGGCACAAGGTATCAACCGATGGCGCCCCCAAAACATAGCTGTAGACCTAATTATGTCAATATCCGGAAGATCAGCCCTAAAAGACAGATGATGGATATGCAATTTAAAAAAGGTAAGTGATATGACCAAGGTAGATTAGATTACCAAAAAGGATTAGTTAACTAACCAGTTATAATTGAAATATAATATATCTGAAGATGAAAATAATTCTGGCTATGCAATATCCTTCATTTTACAGGAAAAGGAACACTGAGGTTAAAGGTCAGACGGTTAATTCTCTTTACATAGTTAATTAGCAGCTTTAATGATCGCGATCCGGTGCCTAATGCACAAGGCACCAACCGATGGCGTCTAAAGCGCCGACAATAGGATAAGCTCGATGGTAATTCATTAGGCTAATCTTTTAATAAATAAAAACTTTGAAAGGTTTTCACTGCCGTTAGATTGGATGGTTTCTTCAGCCATTTCCAACGTTTCCATTTCTGCTCAGCAGTAGTTTGTTGACTTAATTACTTCTTTGAGTCAGAAACTGCAAATTTAGAATTTCAGAGTTCACAGAGTTAAAAACTGCGAACTGTTACAGTTTACAGTTTTTAACTGAAGCCATGGCCGCGTCTCTCGTTAATTTTTTGTGTATTAATAGGCCTAAGTATTCATCAAATCGAAACATCATTCTCGGTCAGCTGCATTGGCTTCTTTAAGAATTCAGAATAACAATTGCCTTACAACAAGCACACCTGCCTACCTTCAAGCACTACTCTCTTTCTTTCTCTCTCTCTCTCTCTCTCTCTCTCTCTCTCTCTCTCTCTCTCTCTCTCTCTGTCTGTCTCTGTCTCTCTCTCTCTGTCTGTCTGTCTCTCTCTCTCTCTCTCTCTCTCTCTCTCTCTCTCTCTCTCTCTCTCTCTCTCTCTCTCTCTCTCTCTCTCTCAATCTGCGGGACCTTTGCCAGCCTTTTGCTCGAGCCCGAGGAGTTCTAACTGTTCCAGACTTTTTAGCAATTTAATTAACCTTGAAGTCCCTGAGGGATCATGTTTACCTCGGGGCAAAAAACTATTAATAATCACTTGATGTAGATTCCGGCAGGCGTTAGGGGTCGCTGCACTTTAAAAGTCTGCGGCAATTGTGTGTCTCCGAAAGAGGGATCCTACACATTCCACAATTCTACATCCATACATGTGGAACAGAGGTCAACGTCTGTCTTCATCCAAACAGACAAACCTATCTACAAACCAGGACAGAAAGGCAAGACCTTTAATTTGTCGGCCGTAAAACTACTTGGAGTATAGGATATAGGTTACTGTTTAACGACATCTGACGTCTACCGACGTCGCCATCCTCCTTTTCCCAGGCTTAGGACTGGCACTGCCTGCACTATTTGCATTAAAGGCATTGGCTGCAGTATTAGCAGTACCCCAATGTTTGTCGACATCTTACGGAACGTGAGATGTGTAAAGATTGGGGGATGGGAAACAGTGATGCAGAAGACGACGATGGTGTAGAGAGGGGTCGGTGAAGGCTGCCATTTTGACATTAGTGCTGATGATGGTGATGTTGATGACGATGATATTGTATTGTATTGTATTGTATTTAAAAATTTAATAAAGTGCCTCTCACAGTGAACACCAATCAGAGGTGCTCCCAGTGCGAAAGACTCCGAGCGAAAAGAGCGGTCTTAAGACAGCGAAAAGAAGCACCTGGCCCACCAGATAGTATCAGAGAACGAGTTAATGAAGGGAGGATATAACAGAAACTACTACCACTACTGCACTACTATTACTATTATTATTATTACTACTACTGCTGCTGATGATGATGATGACGACGACAACGATGACGACGATGACATTGATGATGATGACGATGACGATGACGATGACGATGACGATGATGATGATGATGATGACAAGTTTAGTAGAAGTTCTACCGTTCTTGTAAAGGTTTTCTGTTATATATCTTGTTTAGTTCTCATAAATATTGTTACGGTCGGAGCAGATCTCAAACCGGTTGACCAGAAGTTAATTGTCTACTTAACGGTAAGTATGTCAGCAGTTTTACTGGTTTAGTCATATTCTTTCTTATTCGTAGTCGTAATCGTAAAAACTCCAAATTTATAAAGCTATACTCTACAGCTAAGCGCAGGGCACCAGCTTATTCACGAGCGCTGCCTCGTATCAGAGGGCTTGTCTTTTTTTACGTCTAGAAACATTTTTTTATTTTAACTGTGAAACTGTTCGAACTGCTTGTACTCACTTAAATCGCGTTATAGCCTATTTAAAGTCTTTTCATAGATACAAGCATACACTCATGCATACATACATACAGACATGCATGCATACATACATACATTTTTGTGATGAATAATAATTATAAGCTAGAAGACACTCATACACTTGTTTCCGATGGTGTTTGCATTACCAGTTTTGCTTCTGTATAGGATCCTCAAGGTACGAGAGTGATCTGGTGGGACAGACTCAATCCCTTCTGCTGTGGTAAGACTCTTTCAAGTGTTTATACTTGCTTACGTACATGTAGGACTCGTATTTGCCGAATTTTGTGGTTTAAAGCACGGAATGACACTTTCCCTAATATGGGATTGGGGATCCAGTGAAGGTGTGGTGTCTTCTTTACATAATGACACCCTGTGCTCTTCTTATGAGACTCTCTCTTGAAGAGGCGGTATATAAATTTGCGATTACAATTACAGCTTTCCCGTTTAGTTTTCTTTCCAAATTCACTGGATAGAAGAAATCTTTGTTGTCGGAGCTCACTGCTAGCTTTACATTGAAGCAGTGCATCTAAAATGAATGAATGCTTGATCAATAATAAGTGCAAAGAGATAATTCAGCTGTTGCTTGTTTCTGAAGGAATCGTGAAGACATCTTATCAGCTTTCCTCCATTCAACCGCCGCTCGGGACCTGGAAAGTCATCGTGGAACTTGAAGGACAGACCTACAACAGACCTTTCGACGTCGATAAATATGGTCATATTTACATTTATATATATATATATATATATATATATATAATATATATAGAATATGCGCTAGAGAAGTCATTAGATTACAGTAGATCAGAGTATTGTAGATTACAATACATTACATTATAATTATTTGATTAGATTTGCCCCACTGGGCCACTGCTGAAAGGTTCCACATTTCATTTTGGACGCAGCTGTTTATGTTTAGCCTATTAAGTTCTATACTATTTTAGTTCTCCTAAATTCAGGCATTAGGCCATCTCTGTGTATCCAATGAAAACGCCTTTTGTTGTATTTGATTATCACAATTATGCATTTATTAAGCGCCACTATCTAATGACCAAGCATCAATCGATGGCGCTGAGCAATTGTGATTGAAGGACTTGCTCAAGGTCCATACACAGTTACCGTCTCAGGGGAGGAGGATCGAACTCGTTCTCTCCACGCTACAAGGCGAACGCTGAAACCAACTGTATACCGTGGGACATGATATGATTACCTTAATTCTGCCATAAATGCCACCAGCTGTGTTTTGGATTTGAGAAGAAATTAAGACGTTTCCAGTGATCATAGCTTTTCTATGAACACGATCGTGAAGATTGCATATACCTGTACGTTGAAAGTTATGTTAGATCATGAGCTTATGTGTTTTCAGTCTTACCGAAGTTCGAGCTCACAATACAGTCACCCAGCTTCATAATGGATTGGAGGGAATGTGAAAACATACACATCAATGCTAAGTTGAGAATTATTTTGATAGCAATTAATTTTCAGTTGATTTTGACTTTATTTCGAGATAGTTTTAATTTCTAACTGCATGACTGACCATGTCTGGATATCATCCAAAATTGTGACTGGATTGTGAGTTGCCATTGGTCTAGTGGTTGATTTGGTGCGCTGCCAGCACAGAGCTCACAGGTTCAAATTTCCGCCTGGACAGAAAAAACATTTCAGGATTTCTATATCTCAGTCAAAATCGGAGTGTAAGATATGATACACGCATTTATTGAAATCAATTACAGCGAATATTTAACAATAATTAATTTAATGCCGCTCCTGGCCCAATTCCCCTTTCCTCAAGATCTATGTTCCAACTCTTTCACTTTTTCATTCCGTTTAAGAAAACATTAGACAATTCTGAAGACACCAAGCGAACAGAACAACTTTAAAATGTTTGTACATTATACACAGTCATCAATATCATAATTATAATCATTATTATATTCATTTATTGTCTTCTCGATCGCAGTTTAAAATTCAATTTAATATTCAATTTTTACTTTCTTAATTTAAATTCTGCCGCACACCGGAATGACTGTGCCACTCATAGGTCATGGCCTCATTTGTCCTTATAGTAAATCCGCGGCTCCGCCATTGCGCAAAGTGCAGCATAGTTGTGAACCGTTTGAATTACGACTATCGTTGGGGCAAACATCTTTTCAGATACACATATGGAAAGCACGTGAAAGGGATGCTGGAGGTGAAGATACAGATCGTTGGTTCTGACTACTACAAAGATTCAAATGGTGCGACTGTCACGAAATCTGGAGAGGTGACATTTGCTTTCAGTAAACTTGAGGCCAGTTGAGGGACTAACATACAGAACACTTTTCTTTTCTGCCATTCTCAGTTTGGTTTGCTTTGACTTCAAAGGACTAGAATTATAGCTAACATATTACGTTACAGTCATTAATCATATCGACATGCAACGTAAATTTATTTACTATTGTCAGTATTTATTTATTACAGTTTATTTATAATTTTTTTTAAATTAATCATTAATTGTTCGCATATTTGGACCGACCATTCAAATTGAAGAGGACCTATAATAAAAGTCGTTAGGTTTAAGTCATTAAATCAGAATTGCAATTGTTTGCAGTTTCAATTTTGTATGAATTTTGTAGTTTTCGTTCATTATTTGCTTATCACTAAATCAATTTAACGAATCTGGTTAACTAAATTTAAAATTCTGATTTGTCACTTTCTCCGTGGTCAAATTGTCTGAGTTTGACTGCGTGACTCTTTTCGATCCTAGATCACTGGAATGGCCTCCGTGACCGTCTGCTGGAGCGAACTGACCGCAGGGGTGGCTCTTGGTGACCATTTCCGTGGTCATCTCGATGTCCAGGCGGCGGTCACAACGGCAGATGGCGCAACCGTTTCTGTTAGCGACCGCAGCTGTGTAGTTAACCGACAGATGGTGGATATTGAGTTCACTGAGGACACTCGTAGGTACTTCAAACCCGGCCTCCCCTACAGGGGAAAGGTAAGAATATGTCTGAAGATATCTGATACGCAACAACAACAAGAATAATAATAATATTGATGGTGGTGGTGGCGGTGGTGGTGGTGGTGGTGGTTGTGGCGGCGGCGGCGGCAACGGCGGCGGCGGCGGTGGTGGTGGTAATGATAATGATGATGGTGGTGGTGATGATGATGATGATGATGATGATGATGATGATGATGATGATGTTGGTTGTGGTGATGATGATGATGGTGGTGGTGGTGGTGGTGGTGGTGGTGGTGGTGGTGGTGGTGGTGGTGGTGGTGGTAAAAGGAAGAAGGAGAAGGAGAGGAAGAAGGAGGAGGAGGAGAAAGAGGAGGAGGAGAAGGAGGAGGGGAAGAAGAAGGAGAAGGCGAAGAAGTTAATTATATTGTGCTCGAACATTGTTTTAAGAGTCTCAGGGATCAAAAATGTAATGAATTTACATTTGTTCTGAGATTTGCTATATATAGGCCTACTGTGTTATTTTTAAGGTTTCGGTCGTATATCCGGACGGATCAGCGGCCGAAAATGTGACGCTGGAGATTCGTTCGGACGTCAATGGGAAGGATTCGGCCATCGAGGAGTTCAAGGCACGAGGGGGCCTCGTCCGGTTCGATATTCCACTTCTACCAATCACTGCACAGTCCGTTTGGATCAGCGTAAGCATAGTATACGGTTGACCGGTTACCATAACACTGCTCCATGTAAATATTGTAAATATTGTATCGCAATTATTTGTTTATATGATTAGTTAATTATTATTAAATGCGGTGATTATTCTTCGGAATTGCTTCTAGAAGTCTGAGGGATTATCCCCTCGGGTGATAATTTTTTTATTAAATTAATAATTGAGAAAGAAAATTTGATAAAAAAGAGATCACCAGCTTACTTAGCACGGTACTTCGCAGCCTAAATGTTGTACCGGTATTATAATTAACTGTTAACATAAGTAGTTAATTATTAAATCACTAGTTAAGAAATAACAGAAATGTAATTAGATAAAAGGAGATTACTCGTTTCTCATGTCCACGAAAAATACCAAGCTTAATTAGTGATATCAAATTACAATTCATGAAATTACATTACTCAAAATTCAACCAGAGTGTTTGCCGCATACGGTGCGTATACAACAAGTGGATCTCCTAGTAGCCTAATCGTATGCCTATTCGCAATCAAAACCCAAAATGTCTAAAGTGCTACTCTGAAGGGCACAGGGCACCAGCTTATTCACGAGCGCTGTCTCAGCAGGCATCAAATTACACAGTGAGCTTCTCGGCAGTTTAGTAGTATATACATGTACACCTGTCGATAGAACGGATATTTGTGTATTTTTTTATTTAGGCAAAGGTGGTCAAGATAGGTAACAAGGTGGCAGGCGAGCACTGTCTGCCAATCTACATGTCAGTCACAAGTTGGTATTCGCCAAGCAACTGCCACCTGCTCATCGACTGGCAACAAACAGAGACATTGACCGTAAGTATTAGACAATGTGATGTTAATAGCGTTCAATGTGTGCTACACGTTATAATATTGATGATGATGATGATGATGATGATGATGATGATGATGATGATGATGATGATGATGATGATGATGATGATGATGATGATGATGATGATGATGACGACAACGATGACGATGATGATTATAATTATTATGTCATTATTTTGCATTTAATAAGCGACACTAATTCCAGTCATCAATTGATGGCGCTGAGCAATTTAGTAATAATAATGATTGTAATAATGACAATGATAGTAATTAAAATATAGTAACAATCAGCTCAGCAAGCTGGTCTCGAAACAACAGTCATTAGGTTAGAGACGAAGCTGTGCTCATCCGAATGTTAAACAACGCCTTCAGATGTAAAAGTCTGACTCGTGCAGTGAGGTTCATTTTCTCAATTGAAGGTTGGCGATGAAGCGAAGTTCAAGGTCTCTTCGACGTGTCCCTGCAACTTTACGATGTACTATGAGGTTGTGTCGAGAGGAAATATTGTCCACTCTGGGTCTGGGGTTCACGTAGCTCGTCTCTTAACGAAAAGGTCATCAAGGCCAAAGGTCAAATTCCTTACGAAAGAAGAGGGTAAAAAAGACTATTTGTTATGTTGCATAATCTGAATGAATATGACTTGAGAATCTGACTGAGAATCTGACTGAATATCTGACTGAGAATCTGACTGAATATCTGACTGAGAATCTGACTGAATATCTGACTGAGAATCTGACTGAATATCTGACTGAGAATCTGACTGAATATCTGACTGAGAATCTGACTGAATATCTGACTGAGAATCTGACTGAATATCTGACTGAGAATCTGACTGAATATCTGACTGAGAATCTGACTGAATATCTGACTGAGAATCATCTGACTGAGAATCTGACTGAATATCTGACTGAGAATCTGACTGAATATCTGACTGAGAATCTGACTGAATATCTGACTGAGAATCTGACTGAATATCTGACTGAAAATGTGACTGAATATCTGACTGAGAATCTGACTGAAAATCTGACTGGCTATCTGACCGAGAACCTAACTTAATCTGACCGAGAATCTGGCTAAATCTGATCGAATACCTGACTAAATCTTACTTAGAATATGATTAAGAATTCGACAATCTGACTGAAAGTTTGACTGCATCTGGCTTATGTTCAATCAATCAATCGATCGATCAATCGATAAATAAATCAATCGATAACTCAATAAATCAATGAGTCATTGGATCGATCGAATATAAATCAATCAACCAATCAATCAATCAGCCAATTGCCAATTTATCCAAACTTACATGCACTGTACGCACATTTGCCATGCACTTAACATTTTCTAAATAGCTGCTCAATCAAGCGAGAAGTAAGTGATGCATGAATTGTTACGTAACCGGGAATTCCCGGCTAATCTTTCGTCAGCGAATGGATTTGTGATAGGCAACTTCTGTCTTTGTTTTGCCCAAGAGAACGGCAGGAGTGGCAGTCGAACGTGCAACCTGTCAATCAAGTTTCCCATCACTCATGATATGGCGCCATCTAGCAAACTGATGGTGTACTACGTTAGAGAGAATTCTGAAGCTGTAGCTGACACAATCCAGTTCAACGTTGAGCCGAAATTCAAGAACAAGGTAAATATATAAATAGTTCAAGAAATAAAATGGCTTCAATGTATGTTTTTTATTATTTAATTGGAACTAGCTTTTATTATACTGCCACCTCGCTGCGTCCTCTTCGATCCTCTGATCGGCTTGATCTCTTTGTACCTCGCGTCAGGACCGCCATGACTCAATCGTTTAAAGGTAAAGCGCTAAATTATTTAAAATTACACAAAATTAGGCATTTGCTACAACAATTTTATTTAATTTCTCCGGATTTTGTGGCCCTCAAAAACGTTGTGGAACTTGTGAGACCATAAACTATGGCATAGTTGGCTTATGCTTTAATCCGGCACCGCATACATAGATACATACATACATGCATGCATACATACATACATTTGTAGCGTAGCTATAGCGTAATGTCGACGACGCTTGGTCGACCGACAGAAGAAGTCTCGGTAGTTCAACAACAATTTATTGTACCACATACATCAGTACAGCAAGGCACGACACATCACTTAGTACGAACAGCAACGATCAAATAGCAACGATTCCCTCCAGCGACTCCATACGGTACAACAGCCCCTTGACTTTTTCTTTTCTTTTCCAACGTTTAACGACGTCTTATGGCTTCTATGGCCGTTGACGTCCAGCCCCTTGACATCAACGCGTTGTCTTTTTATAATCGTGTAAGGGGCTGTCCTAACTTATGCAGCTCGATGCTGCATGTCCATATAAGGCCTCAGCCTTACCATTTTTGGTAGTTGTAATTCTAGCTGCCTGCTTACTCACCACTCTGCAGCTACCAGCTCTGCACCCTGTGCTTCCCTTGTCCAGCTCTTCCCCTGCTCTCTCCCCTTCCATATCTCCCTCGCTCCGGCTGCCTCTGTGTCACACATGTTCACTTCCCCTCCACATTCCTCTCGCGTCGTCTCCTCGTCCCTATCCGCTTGTCCGTCTGTCCGTCCGTCTCTCTCTCTGTCTCTCTATGTTTCCTTCCCTCTCTCTCCACACATACATACATACATACATACATACATACATACATACATACAATCATACATACATACATACATACATACATACATACATACATACATACATACATACATACATACATACATACATACATACATACATACATACATACATACATACATACATACATACATACATACATACATACATACACACGCAGACAATGACGGTATCATCTGCTTACAGATGTCGCTTGAGTTACTGCATCATGAAGTTCCTCCTGGTGGTTCCGCTTCAGTGAACATTCGCTCCCAGTCAGGATCCTGCGTCTGCATCGGTGCAGTTGATAAGAGCGTTCATCTTCTGAAGCCCAGTCATCGCCTCTCCACGAAACAGGTGGCCACACTCGTAACTGTCTGTAACCGTAACTGTAAATGTCATCGTAACTGATACCGTACCGTATTACCTATATTAATTTGTTATCTATCTGTAACAATTCATTCAGAGAACTTATATAGCGCCACTCCAAGATAACCTACTCAGAGGCGCTCCCAGCCCAACTCCGGCGATAGAGAACAGTTTTCAAATTCTTGTAAAAGGCATATGCAGAGTCTTCAGCTAGAAGAACACGCAGATCTGAAGGAAGATTATTCCAGATGGTCGGCACAACCACTGAGAAGGCACGAAGTTGCATCTTTGAAGTGCGCGATACCAGGGCCGGATTAAGACTTCCGGGGGCCCTAAGCCAGGAGACATCCGGGGGCCCTAACCCCAAAGCAAAGGTAGTTGCCATATTATGTGTAGCCTATCTGAACACAAAGTTCTAAACGTAGGCTATATGATATTGAATAGACTAATTTACGAGCTAATAGAGTAATTTCTTTGTGAAAAGAGAACAATTACAATTATCAAACAAAAACTTTAAAAACATCTTCCTTGATTTCTGCCTGGCAAATTCTTCAACAATATCATCAAACTGCATTTTGCCGAAGGACATCTGATTCGATGCACATCAGGCTGAGTGAACTTAGCTTTTTCTGGAGCATGGTAGATCTTAAATAATTTTTTATTCGTTTTAGCTGAGAAAAGGATCGCACTCCCTAACAGTTTGTGACCATCAAACTTAAAAAAATACGTAGGCCTTAAGCCTAGTGCTATTTCAACATTTAGGAAAACAAATTGAAGACCGTCTTCGAAAATAACATCATATAAGTCTTTATGGTGGGGTCGCTTGCTTGGGGGTAAACCTGCTGCACGGTGTTAACCACGCTTTTGATATTTGTTTTACGCCTCTTGACATAACAAAATTAATTAACAATGGAATTGGTCAAGTTCATTTACAAAGGTAGTGTCAAAATCCTCTGGATATGATTGAATTGAACGTTGAGCCTGCTCATTGCGTGTTTCATTTGGTAGGTCTACCTGGTAACTCCAAATAAATGGAAAACGAAAACTTATCTGCGATATTTGTATATACTGTGGCTCTTTTAGCAAGTTCCTTGACAGAACGTCAGTTATAGGCATTAAATGTCTAAACGCGAAATTTATCCCTTGGGCTCAAATCTGCGTCTTCAGCTTGTCCATCATTAATTTGTCTTCTTATAAATATTTTTCTTGAGTTCATTCTCCTATATTCAACGTCAGGGAGTCGTCCCAAATCTAAGTCATCACTATAGCAGTAGCAGTGGTTTCGGTTGCACTCAATGCACTTATTGCGCTGTTTGGTGCTCGCAAAGGCAGCTTATAGGCAGGGCTTGAAAAACCATGTAGTCTATAGAGACGTCCATCATGTCCTTCTTTTTCTTTTAGAAGTTGTTTTTTCTTTCTTTTTTCATATCCACACCTGATATGACCGCTTCATTATTTATAAATGTCACTGACCGTTCAAATATCATAATGTTAATATGTTCCGCTAATATTCAAAATTAAGTAATTTCAGAATTTTTACCCTATTGCGTCCGCCGCCAGATCACCATATCAAAAAAGTTTCAATCAACGTCAATATAGAGATGTATAATATATAAATATATCTCATTGGTCGACACAGAGTGGGATAAGAATCCTTGAGAGTGGGATAGACTCAATATACGTCGATGGATATACTAGAGTTTCGGCTTTGAGCCTTTGACGTATGCCGTCGGTCGCTAGGGGCGCCTATGCAGACTGTGAATGTGAGACTGCAACTATGGTCAGTATTCAATAACTAAGTAGTAACTAAAACTTGCTGGCGCTAAAAAATGTTTCAGGGTAACGCTGAGTTATTTAAAATTATACCAAAATTAGGAATTTGCTACAACAATTTGATTTAATTTCTCCAGATTTTGGGGCCCCAAAACCTCCGGGGCCCTAAGCCATGGCTTATTTTGCTTATGCGTTAATCCGGCACTGCGCGATACCTATCTAATACCTATATGTATGTCTATCTATATTAATTCAATCTACGTAACAATTTTCCAGGTATTTGAAGAGATGAAACGTTACGAAATCAGTCTGAATAACGGATATGACGACCACCCTTCTTTCCGGTCCATCCTTAGGAAACGCCGTTCCTTCGGCGATTCATGGATGTTTGCCATCAGAGATTCAGAGTTTGCATTCCAGGTTGGAAGAAAATCCAAACTTTTTCTAACGGTTGAGTTGAACGTGTTAGAAAATCCAATCTTTTCATAGCGACTGAGAAGAATGTGTTTAGAAAATCCGCAATTTTTAAAACGATTGAGTTGAATATGTTAGAAATCCACACTTTTCTAACGAGTGAGTTGAATATCTTAGGAAGTCCACATTTTTTTCTAACGAGTGAGTTGAATATCTTAGAAAGTCCATCTTTTTCTAACGATTAGAAGAATATCTTAGAAAGTCCACACTTTTCTAACAATTGAGTTGAAAATCTTAGGAAGTCCACATTTTTTCTAACGATTGAATTGAATGTATTAGAAAATCCACAATTTTCATGACGATTGAGAAGAATGTGTCAATTCCAGGCAAAAGCTGCATGTGCATCCACTGCTTTTCCTCTCCTAGAAAGACTTTTTTCTGTCTGATCTTCTGGATATTATTAACCTGATTTACGGCTTGATTCTGTGTCCTCCTTAGGCTGTTCATGTATTTGGCAACCGTAAGTAGGCCTATTACTGTCTTTACTCATTGTCTTGAGACTCTTTTCTCACTGCCCATGTGCACCATCGGTTGATGCCTAGTACACTGGACACCGGCGCTATAGAAGTTAGAGTAGTAAGTAAGGTACTACTAGTCAGCAATTACAATTTTTTCTTCCACTTTTGAAAATCATAAATTATTCCAATAAAATTCTGCAGCATTCTATCGATCTTGTCTTCGCAATACATGATTAAAATAGTATCAACTGAAGTTTGATAGTTTTGGTAGCAATGATGTAATTATTCGTGATCATGGCTGTGTTGTTTGAAGGAGGCGGGGCTTATGGTGATGACTGACAGCGTACAAGTTGACTTCCAACAGGACTTTAGCCATTTGCCCATCCGACCATTTCATTATCAGCATTTGGGTGAGTCTCTTTCATGCATCACTAACAGGGCGGTCAGTACTACCGTAGTCTATGAATGTGTGTATCATATCCTACCGCATCTAACAGCCTTTTAAGAACCTCTCGCGGAACAACCTCTTCAGAAGCGATCCCAGTTTCCAACGGAAAGCTGTCTGAAATTAAATTAGCACTTTGTCCATAGACTAGTCTCATAGACAGTGAGAAAAGAAGCCTTAAGACAACGAGTAAAGACAGCAATGCCTATTGCCTATAAATGCCAGATACATAGCTACAAGCCAAACCGGTAGAGTACAAGCCAAACCGGTAGAGTACAAGCCAAACCGATAGAGTACAAGCCAAACCGATAGAGTACAAGCCAAACCGATAGAGTACAAGCCAAACCGATAGTGTACAAAGCAAACCCATAGAGTACAAGTCAACCCGATAGAGTACAAGCCAAACCGGTATTAGTACAAGCCCAACCGATAGAGTACAAACCAAACCGTTAGAGTACAAACCAAACCGATAGAGTACAAACCAAACCGTTAGAGTACAAGCCAAACCGATAGAGTACAAGCAAAAAAACCGATAGAGTACAAGCCAAACCGATAGAGTACAAGCCAAACCGTTAGAGTTCAAGGCAAACCCTTAGAGTACAAGCCAAACCGATAGAGTACAAGCCAAACCGATAGAGTACAAGCCAAACCGTTAGAGTACAAGGCAAACCGTTAGAGTACAAGGCAAACCGTTAGAGT
>JACEVL010000497.1:1645000-1677392 GCA_020284085.1 Aporrectodea caliginosa | reverse complement strand
AAAATTTTTTATAAAAAAGTCACAAAAAAAACACATAAAAACCTAAAAATCGTCAAACGTGGCTCTGCTTCAAATTTGTTTTAAAGAGGTGCATTTCAGTTTCCCAAAACTACGGGTAAATATAGCAAGAACAATGAAGTATACTATAGATATTCCCCGCCTGGTGGGGACTGGCAAGCCCTCAATCACCGGCGAAAAGAACAAATCCTCCCAAAAGGCCTTATGAACAGACCAAAACGCTCTGGATTTATTCAACAGCTTCTGCAGAATTTCTTGCTAATAAAATAGACCCTACACTTTCAAAGCCATTCTCTTAAATGAGAATCATTCACTCAGATGCCTTATTCCCAATCCAAATTTTACGCCCTATTTTCTTAGGGCATAGTTGTAAAAAAGTTTTTTTCGTTTTTTATTTTTTCCAAAAACGTCTTTTTTTCGTTTTTTATTTCTCGTCTCGTTTTTTTTCGTTTTTTTTTTTTTTGTAATTTTTTTATTTTAACTGTCTGTTAAATTTTTTTAAATTTTATTTTGTCTGATACCCTTCGTTGTTCCGTCCTTTCAAGGATTCATCTAATTTACGCCTATTTAGTGTCATCAGTTGAAATAAACAGCACGTACAGGAAATAAAATTTATAAAAGTTATTTGAATTTCTAAGTTATTAAAATCCCAAATGGTCTTTTTCTTTCCCCTTTTTTCCGGGGGTCGTAAATTTTTTTCAGAGCTTTGGTGGGGGGCCCCCTTTAAACCCCCCCCATTCGTTTTAAAACAAAAACGCTGTGAAAAAAAACGCTGTTGCATACAAATAAAAGGTCAATAAAAAACAAGCTAAATTTCAATGGGAAAAAATTTTTAAAAGTTAAAAGGGTCTTTTGGGCGCTTTCTTTGCGAAAAAATATCCACCATTTTTGAAGTGTCAAGTTTTTTGGCTGTTCTTTTTCTGTTGACAACATTGCCAGGTCGTCGAGCAGCCGCTCTTCTGACATTATTTCCCAAAAGTTTTTGATGAGCTTCAGTTTTGAAAATGATCGTTCACATGTCGCAGCAGTCACAGGCAATGTCAGCAGACATCACTGAATGTAGACGAAAGAGCATAATAGTCTACGAGTAACAGTTGTGCAATTTCGAAGATGGTTGATCTCGTTGACAACTTCGAACGAAAGCTTGAGCGAAATGACAACAGCTGAGCTAGAAAAGCAAGCGAAATGTCGGTATCATACTGTTTAGCTAACAGTTCGGCTGCTGCATACAGTTCGTCGTCAGAAGCATCTAAGACTAAGAGTGTCGAAGGCAAGAGAGCGCTGAACGTTGCAGCCAAAGAACTAAGGCTGACGGTCTGATGGCTGGGGGCCCTTGACCGTCGGGGGCCCTTGACCTACGGGGGCCCCTTGACCACCGTGGGCCCTTGTGCACTGCACAACCTGCACAACCCATTGCTACGCCACTGAACTGACGGATAGGCTATTACTCTCTATCAAGTTCTTATATAAGTCAGAATTGTAAGTAGACCTACACTTTTTTATTAAGTACACTCTATACTTGCAAAGTTTAGTTTTTAGTTGCTTATGTCAGCATGGATTGATGTGGACTTATGTATACAATGTAAATTTGAAAAGATTTCAATAGTTTTAATATCTCGAAGTCTTTTTAAACCAAACTTATGAAAAAGAAAATAATTGTTGTAGATTACTGTTACTTGGTGTTTACTAATAAAGTTATGTTATTTGCTGATTAAAATTAAATTGTGTAAAGTTTTTAATTTTAAAATGCAGTAAAAGATGTAGAAAAGTCAAATAATTTTCTTTTCCCTTTTTTTCTCGTTTTTTCCGTTTTTTAAATTTTTCAATAAAACGACGTTTTTTCCGTTTTTTAGTTTGATTTGACCGTTTTTTTACAACTATGTCTTATATAGGGTGAGACCACATAACTTTATCCCTTCTGACAAAGACTCACGATGTCTCGTATGTTATTTCTGAACTCTTATTAAGCAGTTACTTCATACAATTATAATCTGTTTTCTTTTCTATGTACAACTACAGCGTTATGTCGGTTGTTAACACAATAAACGAATATATGATGAAGATGACGACGGTGGTACTGTAGGAGATTCCTTTATAGCCCTTCTGCCTAGCTGATCGAGTCCACGGCGACAGCGTGCATGGCTTAATATTTGCAAGTCGACCACACACAATATTATCATGGGCCTAAATACCTTAAATTTCATTTACCAGTTCAGCTACTACAGTTTGACGGTTTGAGCAAGAGTGTGAATCGAAATTCATGAATAGAATTTATTTACTGGAATATCCGAATATCAGAATGCAACCGTCGTCAGCAGTTTTGGCCCAGAGACTGCAGTCCAAGTCGGCAAAAGACGACCAAGTCGCTCGTTTATTTGTAGCGCCTCATCAAGAGACCTAGTAGGAGGCGTTCCCAGTTCGCTCCCTACTAGAGTCGACGAGAGGTCGACAAGTCGCCGAAGTCGATCGATTCGATCATCAGCGCCGAGCCAAGTCGATCGTATCACTCGACTCGATCGATCACGGGGTATATAGGGCCTAATCACATGCACACCTTTCTTACTGAAACTTATGTAACGCTATTGCGTGTTACAAATGTGATTGTTCAAGGCAACTATGCATGAATAGATTTGATGGGCATGCTTTGCTGTGAAAATCTGAAGAGTGCAAGCGCTCAATCAGGCAGCGGCATCGCCATAACTTAGTAGTAAATAGCATCTCATGAAAGGCACTGCTTTGAAAAACTGCATCAGGCGGTGCTAAGTATACTGTTTCAAAGCGGTAAACATTCTAATCACTGGTCTAGCTAGTTCCAGGGCCGATGAGAGGGGGTCAGAGGGGTCTGCTGCCCCGGGGCCCGATTCTATGGTAGGGGCCCCTGGCAGAGGCCCGAAAATATCAAAACTTTATCATACTGAAGAAACCTGTGGTGTTTTGGCCCAATGCAGTCTGTATATGACGGATGCTTCGTGAATCGTGATACATGATATACAGGGCCACAGACGTACAGTGTATGTGTGTCTGTCTAGGTCACCTGATGTGTCGGGGTATTTGACCCACAGTAGAAACGAACGCAACAAAGTTGCACATGAAGATAACGTCGCATACCCTTACCTTGCCGTTACCCATCACTCAGCTCCAGCGCTCTCTCTTTCACTCTCTCGGTTTTCCTCTCTAAGTCTGTCTCTTTCAAGCCATGTGGTCTGTGCACAATAAAGACGACTGCAGTCTCCAGCGTTTATGTTACCCTGCCTATTGCGAAAGTACATGAATAGTTCTTCATGTTCAGAATACAGTCGCTAATCCATTTTACTTGTAAAGGAAAACGATCTTAATTAAATTTTCAAGTTTAATTGCTTCAATTTAATAATGTTCTAGGTGATGAAGCGTTATAGAAACGGGTTCTATTGAATTTCTTTACAAAAACGCAAGCCAACAAAGAATGTGACGGTGGAAATAAAACTGAAGAGGTTGTCAATGTTGCTGAAAAGAACAATTAAATAGCTACGTCACTCAACACAATCTCAGTTGCTCAGTCAGAGGATTTAGGGACGAGCATAGCAACAAACGTAGGTCATCACTCATCGGAATGATTTCGGACTAGCTGTTGGTGCATAGTTAACTGATGCAGACAAATTTCCATTTCTGACTGAATTGTATTCTCCACCCTGCAGAATCAAATGCTTGGCCTTGCACGTCGAATTATGCACTCCTGTGGTAAAAATAATAGCCACGCCACTGTTTGCAAAGGCTGTCCTACCATTTCAATTATTTAAGTCACATTAACTATTGTGGTCATATTAGAGTTGAATAACTTGAATTTCAAAAACGCTGTGCTTATCAGCATTATATTGAGATTCATCAGTAGTCAGCCTAGAATAGATTATTGGTTTTCTGTCAGACATAAAATCTTTTACTAGATGTAAATTTTATGACTTAAAATTTGAGTTATTATCCAAATAAATAATACTTATAGCCTACTTAACTTTACAGCTTGACATAAGTTATTGACATAACCAAATTAGGGCCTATACCAATATTTTATATTAATATTCCTTCAAGTTGTTGATGAATTACCATCAGAAATCTAGAGCTCAAAAAAAGAAAGAAAGATTAGCGAAAGTCAGGAAAGGAAACGAGAGACAGAAAGTCTTGAATTTTGAATTTCATCAAAAGCGAATGATGCAGCAAATCAAGATGACAATATCATTGGTAGTAGTAGGCTAGCAGCAGCAGCAGCAGCAGCAGCAGCCATAGGCGTAACTATCTATTGTGACGGTGGTGTCCGGTCACCACCACTTTTAGAAGTGGTGGTGATAGTCACCACCACTTTTTGGTCCTGCAATGAAATAGACTATATTAAATAAATTTTTTTAACATGAAAGCATTTGGCTGTCTACCGTCTAGGCTATTCATTCATACTTAACATCGCAATGGCAGCAATGCTGATAGAGGCCTCCACAGTGTCTCTACACTACCTTACTTAGCCTACATAATATGTTTGGTTTCATGATTTGGTGACGTCGTGAATTTTGTGTCTAAAAGAAGGTCAAATTATCAAATTCATAGGCCTATGGAAAATGGATCGATTCATTGTAAAGAGACCGTGAAAGGCTATAATTGTTCATGCAATGTATCATGTTTCGGAGGTAGGCTGTAAGCTTTATAACTGCAGTCTATAATGGTCCTTAAGCGGGTAAAACCGTTGTTTAGGCTGGTAAATTATTTTATATTGTCAATTCAAATGGAAGCTGGATCGATGAAAATATATAATTGTTATCCTACATGGAACTTGGATTGAGAAACTAATTCTTTGTTTAAATAGAAGTTGGATTGATGTAAATAATTGTCCCCGTAAATAGAAGCTGGATTGATTAATCTAAGTCTTTGATTAAACAAAAACTGGATCGGTGAAGTTTTTTCGCTTAAATAAATGGAAGCTGGATTGTTGACAATTATCATGGACATTGGTAGACTACTTAGATTGCTTAGGCTACTTACCAGCGTCAAGTACGGCACCGAAGACAAAATATTTTACCAACCTAAACTACGGGATAGTCTAACCATTTAGCGGTGTTAATGATTATTGGTACCATAACGTCGATTATTGGAAGTCCAGTGGTAGCCTAATGGGCTAACTGGTCATTTAGTTTCATTCATTTAAAAGCCGCAGTAGCAGCCGGACAATGCGTAGCGTGTCTCTGATGCTTCGACGCTGCTAGAGCCTCTTGTCTCCTTCGTAACTGGACTTGGAAGTTGGAACACCATCGAACACTCTCTGGACAACCCTCTGACTTAACGCAGCGCTCGTGATAAGTTGGTGCTCTGAGCTTAGCTAGCTTTCCAGTAGTACGTTAAAAATTAGGAGGAGGGGATTGGTCACCACCACTTTCTGGGGCAAAGTTACGCCATTGGCAGCAGCAGCAGCAGCATCAGTAGTGGAGTTGATGATCAAGGTAAAGAGGGAGTTGTTGATTGTAGTCTATGCAGACAATGCAAGTGACGTATCCTCACCTCTTGAAATTGATAATCATAATCATTATAATGCGACAACTGTCTTAAAAATCATTTATCACATTCACATAATCACATTTTTATGTTTCTGGAAATTTATTTGTTATTAGAGTCAGCGATGGACTTTTAAAACCAGAAATTGATTTTTGCATTAACTTTTATCATTATTAGGCTATTATTATTATTATTATTATTATTATTATTATTATTATTATTATTATTATTATTATTATTATTATTATTATTATTATTATTATTATTATTATTAACTTTATTATTATTATTATTATTATTATTATTATTATTATTATTATTATTATTAACCTTATTATTATTCATTAAATGTAGTTTAATAGCCCTTTTGCAGGCTTACATCAGACTTTGGCTTTCTGATAAAACTGAAAAAAAACGAGGGGCACTGAAGGACCCTGAGTCCTGAGAAGTGTCTGCCCCGGGACCCGCCTTGGCTCTCGGCGCCCATGGCTAGTTCTCTGTATATACTTATGCCTATACATATCAGATATTTTGAATTGTGAAAGTCGTTATCTCAACAGCGTTAGCCTATTCTGTAGAAAAGTCGGTGGATAAACAAGGGAATGTGTAGGCTACACAAAGTACTATTTTGGTTCGAACGTTGACACCGTTGTACTAAATATAAAACGAACACCACAAACAGCTCAAATGGTACAGCATGTATATACACCATGGGTACATATGTATACAATATAGGCCTATATATATATATATTGTATATATATTAAAGGGATAGCCTTTATGTACACTATTGGTACAAACCCTATACAAATATATATGCATATAATATTCAAAACCAATAAACTATTGGCACATACATGTATAGGCTATACAATATAGATTGAATATCTATGTATAATTCAAGGTATAGCCTATAATAGCCTATAATACTATGAGCATAATATAGTGTTTCGCTCGGAGTCTTTAGCACTGGGAGCGCCTCTGATTGGTGTTCACTGTGAGAGGCGCTTTATAAATTTATAAATACAATACAATACAATACAATAACTGTATATATAATATTTAAGGTATACATACAATGGTTGAATATATATATACAATATATAAGATATGCTATTTATACAAAGGTCATGTCTGTTTATGTGTATGGTTGATGTCAAAACATCGATCGTCGTCATCAGTACAGAGTTCACTCTCATCAGCAGCAGCAGCAGCAGCAGCAGCAGCAGCAGCAGCAGCAGCAGCAGCAGTCGTGTGAAGAGCCACAAGCTGTGTAATAGGCCGTAGATGTCATGTTGTGCATTGTCCAAATTAGACACTGTTCTGCTAATTCGTTATTGACCGACACGCTAATGAACTACGACATGAGAATCAACGACCTTTACTTTCATTGCTCAAATTTCAAAGTATACTTAGCTATACCATGGCATCCGTAAACTTGACGCATGCTCTCTATAGGTCTACCTAAATATATTACGAATAGACTACACACGGAAATACTCGGGATGTCCGGACAATAGCAACAAGGTCGTGGATAGCGTCACGCCCGACGTGAGCCGATACCTGGGACTATAGGATCACGCCCGCCTCGCAATTGGTCATTACATGTCACATGATTGTGTGTACCTGAAACGAACCGACCGATAAACATTGCCGTTTGCGGTGGAAGTTTGTTCACCGTGTTTTCTAAAGACGAAACTAACCCTAACCCTGACCCTAACCGACCCTCACGACGCCTAATCTGACCCTAAACGACCCTGAAGACGCCTAATTTTACCCTAAACGACCCCACGAATCCTAACCTGGCCCGAACCGGCCCTCAAGTTGTCCGCCATATCAAAATTCCACGGGGAAGACAACAAGTTCACGTGACAGGCTTTAGCCAATAACGCGACGGACGTGACTGTAGTACTGGGGATCCGGTAACGCCCGGGGCGTGAACGGATCCACTACGTAGCAACAAATGTAATAGCCTATAGTTTCTGTGTAGTTGTGACATAACAATGATGACTATAGGGTTGCTCTCCTCCTCTATCAAGGCTTTGAACTGCATGGCACCAACCGAGTACGGGCAGTGACGGAGTTACATATTAAACATATGGATGCATATATATATATATATATATATATATATATATATATATATATATATATATATATATATATATATATGAATATGTAAAAAATTATGTATGCCTTTCAGTGGCCCTAGAGCTGTTAAAGCGCTATTTTAATGCTTATAATAATTATGTATACGGCATGGTGGCCGATTTGTAGAGCGCTCATGCAGCTTGTAGACCTAAAACGCTCATATTATGGAACTATTGATTCCAATCTCCTCTAAAACAACCTTTGTATTCACTTCCAGTTGCTTAGTCAAATAGTTTGATGCATCGTCATTATAAAACGGCGCTAAATAAACACAGTAATAATTATGGTGACCCATATTTCAAAGGTACGTCTACATGCGCCGATCTTTGGTGACACGCGTCGACTTCGGGTTTTGTGTTATTCGGTTGAAAAGAGTTCAAAGGCTGAAACAAAAACGTTGGCACACACTATGATGCTGTATGTGTGTATATATATATAAATGTATATATATACATAGACACATATATACTTCCGTATGTATGTGTGTGCTCAAATAAACATGCAGCTATATACTGTACAGATAATTATATACACATGCGCACATCTATGCGTATACATGCGTTGCACAATGCACATGCAAATACTACATGTACACATACATGCATAGCCATTACCATAACCACTCTTTGATTGAAACCAATTAAACAACGATTTGACAAATGCGGTAAGTTACAGACAGTGGCGATGTTGGATCAAAGGGACAGTCTTGAGAGGGCCAAAGCCCCGCAGACAAGGGGGTCACCCTAAAGTAGGTTGCATATCATGCTATCATAAGATGATCAGGAAATTGCTGTAGCCTAAGTCTATATATATGTTCGAAAAACACAGAACAGAAAAATTAGTTAACAAAGAATAAATCTTAACTATATATAGTGCACACTGAGAAAACTTAAATAACCTTAGAGAAGAGATACATCCGTAAATGAATTTTAAATACATACTTACATGCACGCATGCAGGCACACATACATATGCATACATACATGTATATATATATATATACGTTCATACTTCATAAGAATTAGCATAAGAATGGGTAGCCTACATACACTAACACACAGGCCTGTAAATAGGTGTGATAGCCACATATGTTTATTTGTTTTGATATATTTATCAAAATAAGATAACTCAAAAAGAATAAAACGTACAAACACGTCAAAGAAATGTATCTACATTTATACAACGGATGAAAAATCCAATAAGACGGCGACGGTAGTGATAATAATGTTAAGAGCTGCAAAATGGTAGGCAGCGGAATCATGAACGCAGTCAACTAAGATCGCATTAAAATTCCTTTTCACATTTTAACCTTGACTATTAATGTTTATTTGTACTTAACTCGTTTCTCGTAGAGTCATGTGCGTGAAAGTCTTATCGTTGACTGCAGACATATCTAAGAAAACAAAATGAGGGACATAATCCATATAATTACATACGCTATCTATATAGACGTGGGGTGCACGCGTTCGCGAACGGTAATTTGAGGGATGACATGACCTATAGATGTATAGGCCTTTGTTTTGACCTCTGTTTTCGGTTTCCAGACAATTAAGGAGGAGGTCTGTTCTGCGTTGTTTTGCAGCTGCCAGGCCAGTTCAAACTCTTCCAATCGCTCTTCGGACTTAATTCTAGTCTGAATTGGGGGGCGTCGAGCACAGAGTGGCCTAGCATATATGTCTATGCAGCTTATCGATAAAGTTAGGCAACTCTGGCGACCAGCGCCTCAATTTAGGACTTGCAGCAAAGCACTAAGCATAGAATTATAAGCGACCGAACGGAATAACGTGACAGTTATAGGCCTAACTGAGTATGAAAGAGGACCACGAGCTCTTTCTAGGAGCGTTTTATTTAGCCAATGTTAATTTCTATCCCAGTTAGAAATCTAATCCCAACTAATTAAATAACTGGCAGTTCGGCAGCGGACTCTAAAGAGGAAGTAACAAAAGAAAGGAAAAGACATCAGTTCTTGTTTTGATTCTGATTCTGGCGGGGTGGTCGCTTTTCAAAACAGTGTCTATCCTTGCGTCAAATTGACTGACTAGTCAGTATGTGCGACAGGAACACAGCCGGAAGGTAAAGACAACAGCGAATTCTCTGTCAGAAGACTAAAGAAGTAGAGTTAGGAGAGCGAAAGGAAAGAAGGCCGGAAGAGGACAGAAAAGTCGCCGCCATGTATGGAACGTTCCAAAGATTGAAGTCCAGTCTCTCACGACAGGTCTGTCATTGTCTTCCAAATGTGTTTTTAGGTTGATGCACAGGATTCGTGATTTTCAATAAATGTTGTATTCTATTTCACAATGAGCCATATCCAAGTGTAGATAGGAAGTGTTCCATATCCGTTATGTGTTTCGAAATATGGGTCTAGACCTTGAGTGTAGATAGGGAAGTGTCACTACAGTTTGTCATCTGTGTTCTAGTTGACTGAAGTTTCTTCTAATTATTATTGTTTTCTTTATACCTGAATTATTTCTGACTTTGTATGTAAAGCGCTGAGCGTTTGCTTGCGTTCAATAAAGAACATACTTACTTACTTACTTTACTTTAAAATGCGTCATGAGTACAATTCTTACAATAGTTTTACCTTTGTAGTCATTTTCAATTAATACTGTATTCTATTTCATGATGAGCCATATTCCTTTTACTAGATCACCAGATAACTGTCTACACAATATTGTCCTTGTGCTCATTTTAGGCCATACCTCGTTCACTCCGATCCTTTTTAAAAACTCGTCCTCGTTTTTTCGTCGCTTCGAGTGCACTTGGGATATAATATATACGGATATCTACGGAGCGTAATTGAATTGAGTCATGCCAGCAGTGTAGGCTACTGATATGAAAGATGCCTTGAGGTTATCTGCCAGCAAGATCGGATCTTTTTACCTGAATATAATCGGCGACTGACGCTCATGCTGTTCATTTCTCTTATCAACACAGAGCGGGTATTAAACAAACCGAAGTCGCCAAAATCCAGACCATAACTATATATATCTTCTTCTTTTTCAAGTTCGCTACTCTTATCCAGGTTCAAACGTCTAACGGCGCCAATTTTCTCGGCAGGGGGCGTCTTCTTTCAGTTTCCCGCATCCATGCGTCTTTCATCCAGTCCAGCAGCATCTGTCGAGGTCTTCCTCTCTTTCTTTTTATCTGCGTTCTTCCCTCTGCGATAGTTCTTAGGAGGGAGTCTGTCTCCTCTCATTATGCGACCAGTCTATTGTCTCTGTCTCCCTCTTATTGCTGCCATCGGTGATCTTCCTCTTTCCATTTTGCGGCACCATAACCACATCTCACCTGCAGCTAATGTCCTCATTTCTGATCGCCCATGATTCATAGCCGTATACAGTACCAGACTCCATGTTTTCATAATTCTCTTTTTTAGGTTCCTATTCAATCCCACTCTCATTAGCTCTTTTCTATTTATAAAAGCGTCCTTACCCATGGATGTCCTTGCTTATTTCATAGCGATGTTTTGCATACTATGTTGTGACCGCACTCCCCAAGTAGCAGACAGTCCTGATTTGTTCAGTCTTTTCACCGTTATTTATCTACTATTCATACAGTTGTTTCTTCTTTCCAGCTTGCCTTTCGCAGCCTTTGTCCTATTCATATCTACTTTCATCCCATATTCTATCGATATAAAATTTACATCATGGCATAGCCTTATATTAATAAAATATTCAAAATATATCGCTGTTTATCTAGATAATTATGCTGCTATAGCTCAGTCTAGAAACTTTGCAATTGGTGTGTTGGACCCACCAATTGGAATCGCCCTTTCTCGAGAATTTCTCGAGCTACTCAGTTTGCCCCTTCCACAATTTCGGAAACGTATGAAGTATGTACTATTCGACAGTAACTCCACTGGTTCTGGTCTGGAGAGCCATTAATGAGTTTTTTCTTGAAGTAACACTTTATAAGTACCAGATTGCAACTACATGTACAGTTAGAATATTCACGAAACTTGTTGAGCATCCAACGATGTAGACCTACGCGGAATCTCGGTCTTCCTCTGGATCCTTTAGCGGGAATTGTTGAAACGGTAGTACCGGAATTGTTCTAGTGGACAACTAAGAATCGGCTGACACAGTCGATGACCAGATAGACAGGCAAAAGCAATCTCTAGACGTTCCGCTAAGACTCGATTCAGACTCATTGTCGACGGGTCTTCGCTCATCAATTTCAATAATTGTGAGCCGAGGAGAAGAGGCGATAAACAAGTTTACGAATACAATAATTGTCATTGTCATCGTCATTGAACGACCAGAGGCACAAAAGGACGAGTCATAGAGTAACTAGGCAGGGTCCTAGATAGGGTCACTCTTTAAATGAAAAAAGCAATTCTTCACATCCTAGGAGCGGATGGTGATATTCATTCATTTCATCAGTTCATTTGTTCGTTCATTTTGAACATTTATATAGCGCCCCTTTATGATGCCTACTCAGAGGCGCTGCTAACCAAGGCCCGTTGAAGAACAACTTTCAAGTGTTGATAAAAGGGGATATGTTTATAGTCTCCGGCCAGAAGGAAACACAGATCCAGATGGAGGTAATTCCCGTTAGTCAGATGGCCCAGGGTGTTCTCTTCAAGCTGCAATTGGGAATCATTTCTGCTGACGCACACATTCTGTGAATGTTTCAAAGTTTAATCTATCCAGCTGTTACACCTGTTTTTGTATTTATCAAAGGCCAAGAAAACAAGGTTTCCTGCCTTGTGTTGTGAAACCATAATATGGCGTGATAGCATAGGTTGTGAAGTGTTTACCCAGAGGTAGGCTTACAGTCAGTTCGTCTGGATCTTGCCAAAAACATTGGACTACTTAGCTGGCCAGTCCAGTAGGTCCGCGCTGTGACCCTTGTGAACTCTAAACTCTGACCTTCTGATATAGTTATGTGAGCCTGACGGTTCTCTCAACTGGCAGCGTATTGCATCAGTATTGCAAAGAATAAGTGACTTAAACCAATTACCCCGTGTACAAGCATTGTTTGAAGCGTGTAATAAATCATCATGCTGCACTAACTCTGACTGTTCCAAAAGCCGTTCTTGATGAGGTAGGCCCCTAGCTGATAGATGCAAAATGTCACAGAAATCTATTTGACAGCGGTAGAAGTATTATAATTATTATTATTATTGTTGTTGTTGTTGTTGTTGTTGTTGTTGTTATTATTATTATTATTCTTATTATTATTATTATTATTATTATTATTATTATTATTATTATTATTATTATGTAGTGTCATTTCAGCGGAGTTCAGAGATCGGTGGCAGTCCCTCAGGCTTTAGAGCCACTGAGATCCGCTGGAATAGGTATGATGACTCCATTGGATCATGGGTTACGTCACTTGTCCGTCTTCCTCAGAAACCTGTAGTCCCTATTTCTATTATTATTATTATTATTAATTATCTTGGAAACAACCGCGCGTCATTATCCAGTATTATTATTAGTATTATTATAATCATCATCATCATCATCATCATCATTATTATTATTATTATTATTATTATTATTATTATCATTATCATTATCATCATTATTATTATTATTATTATTATTATTATTATTATTATTATTATTATTATTATTATTATCCTCCTCCTCCTCATCGTCATCCTCCTCCCTCCTCATCATCATCATCATCATCAGTATGCATTTATTAAGCGCCGCTATCTAATGACCAAGTACCTATCGATGGCGCTGAGCAATTGCAATTAAAGACTTGATCAAGATCCGTACACATTAGCCATCTCAAGGGAGGCTCGAACCTGTACTCTTCGCGTTACAAGTCGAGTACTCTAACCAATCGGCAATCGTGTCCCATTCTTGACACGACAGCGTCTACTGTGGACTATACGAGCGCGGCTCCAACCTCATGAATGCGACGCAAATAAGACTGCGTGATCGTCGTCCTGATATTGACCATCTGGACTTTCTGATAGGAATCAGGACACGTGTGAGACAATCGAAAGACGTCACAGTAATAGATGTCTAACTTGTCTTTAACCCACGTACCTTGTCCTGTTTATAAACCCGTTTTAATGGCCTTTTGGTTTAGGCCTGATATATACATGTGTATATATGTGCGGTCTTACACAGTGTCATTGACCGTGGTGCGGTACACCACTGCGCCCGGAGAACAGAAATTGAACATTGCGCGGCATTGGCCCAATAACTGAAAAGGCACGACACTGCATTGTAGAGGGGCGCGTGTCGTCACGAATTCAATCTTGGCATGAGGCCATCACGCGAACGCTGTTGTTAGGTATATATCAGAAGCAGCAATCTCGACGCTAGGTGTCAGGGCAATCAGCTATAAAGGCAGAACCCGTTATCGCATCAAAGAAATAAAGAAATCCTGCCGCAGGCGAAGTATCTGTCATGCAATCTACTTCGTCCAGAATGTATCGCTCTCCTCTCCTCCGCAAACGCAGACAAGAGACCCTCTCAGTCGAACGTATATTTCGATGGATGCAACTCTGCACTTTCGCAATCCTTTGCGTCGGTTTATACATAAATGTCAGATGGTCGTATATCGTTGTGCATATATTTGGTTTTGTCTCGACCGTTTCAATCGATAATCGTCCTCCGCACCAAAGCTGAATGACCCAAGCTTATTGTGTACAACTGCTCCTCCCTTATTCTTCTTCCTAGTTCTTCCTCCTCCTCCCCTTACTCTTCTTCCTCCTCTCTCTTCTCCACCATCATGCTCTTCCTCCTCATACTTTACTCTTTCTCTTCCTCCTCCCTCCTCCTCCTCCTCCTCTTGCTGTTCATCCTCCTTTTCCTTCTCCCTATCCTGCTCTTCCTCCTCCTTACTTTACTCTTTATAAACGTCAATCAACTTCACAACTCCTCCATTACTCTTCATCCTATAGGGGTATGTTCTCCCTCCTACTCTTCCTCCACCTTACTCTTTTTCTCCCTTTTCCTCCTCCTCCAACTCTTCCTCGCTTCTCTTACTCTTCTTCCTCCCCGCCTCTTCGTCTGGTCCTCCAAGTGTTCAAATCCAATCTTCTTCTTCCTCATCCTACTCTCTCCTCCTTCCCTTACCGTCTTTCTCCTCCTCTACTCTTCCTCTTCCTGCTGCTCTTCCTCCTCCTCTCTCTTACTCTTCGTCGTCCCCTCCTCTTCTTCTTCCTCTTCCTCTTTCTTCCTCCCTCCTCATCTTCCTCCTTCTCTCCTCTTCATCCTACTCTTCTTCCCTTACTCTTCTTTCTCCTCCTCCTCCTCCTGCTCTTCTTCTTCCTCCTCCTCTTCCTCCTCTTCTTCTTCCTACTTCTCCTCCTTCTCTTCCTCTTCATCCTACTCTTCCTCTTCCCTTACTCTTCTTTCTCCTGCTCCTCCTCCCTTACTCTTCTTCTTCTCCTCTTCCTCCTCTTCTTCTTCCTACTCTTCCTCCTTCTCTTCCTCCTCATCTCTCTTCCTCTTCCTTACTCTTCTTTTTCCTCCTCCTCCTCCCTTACTCTTCTTCTTCCTCCTCCTCCTCCTCCTCTTCCTCTTCCTGCTCTTCCTCCTTCTCTCCTCCTCATCCTTACTCTTCTTCTTCCCTTACTCCTCTTCCTCCTCCTCCTCCTCCTCCTCCCCCTCCTCCTCTCCTCCTCCTCCTCCTCCTCCTCCTCCGCATGTAATTCAGACGAATCATTTATGCATTAGCATTTCTCTAGTAGACACAAGCAACATAAAAATTATATAGACCTATACATCCGTATTTTTATAGATCTACGCAGACGTGTTGTTATACATAAAAATTAATCATTTATATCAATGCAGGCCATTCGCTTCATTAAACAATATATACATATGTATATATATATATATATACACATATAGGTAGATATGTTGGTCTTCGTCTGCCTTATGGTAGGCCTAAACGGATTGTCGTTGTACATCGCGCGTATTATAAGGCCTACAATATTTTTATACGCTTGTAACACTGTCTGTCGCAATGTCTCTGCCTGCAGCTTCTTGTCCGTTCTATGCCTATCGTAAGTACGTGGCTTTCTACTGTAACATAGGCCTGTTTATATAGCATACGTGTGTGAGCACAATACAGGAAGGTCTGTTTATGCGGCCTAAGCATAATAGGCTCTTATTGTAGGCCTGTTAGCGCCCGTTCAGGCCTTCGCTGGAGTCTTAATCCCTAGCAAGAGCAGCAGTCGCATAATGCTGCCAGTGGCGTAGCCATACAAGGTGCGTAAGGTGCGTACGCACCCCCTGTCGCATTCTGTTTTGGGGCATGCTCTTTCTTTCATTTTCCTCATAGCTCATAAATTTCATTCTAATTTCGAAGTTAATTTAGCCAATTGTTCCAGCTGATGACATAATATAGGCCTAGCCTAGGCCAGGGAAGATGTTCAAAAGGCTACAACAAACCTCTCTGCAGTTTGAACTATAGCGCGTATTATAACGGATGCTTCATGACACATGACAGGGAGGCCACAGGTGTAGGCCTACAAGCCCTACATGTATGCATGTGTGGTGTCTGTATCTGACTCTATAAGGGTCACCTAATGTGTCGGAATAATTGACCCATAGTATAGAAACGACCACTCGGTTGTACATGTAAGAAGATACATTCATCCGGATTCATACCAAAATGCAGCCAGGCATGATTCCAAGTTTCCAACCACTGCTTGCACTGCATGCCCATGATGCCCTTTAGGGGTATATCACTCAGCCCGAGCGATAAGAAACGACTGAAATAATATAATTATGCCTTGTTCGTCAATCTTTCGCTCTGTATCTCTTTCGCTCTGTCTCCGTTTCTCTGTATCTCTGTTTCTGTCTCTGTCTATCTCTCTCTCGTCTTCTCTCGCTCTCCCTGTCGCAGTCTGTGTCTTTCACTGTCTCTCTACAAGCCATGTGGCCTGTATATCGCGACTGCAGATGTCTCCAAGTAAGTCGGCCTGCTGTGAAAGTATAGTCATCATTCGTTTACTTTCAAACAAAAAGCGATTCTAATTAAATTTTAAAGTCCAATTGCTTTAATAAAATAACTAAGTGATGAAGGGCTATAGAGAAACTGGTCTAATAATTTTTTCACCAAATGAAATCAAGTCAGTGACGATGAAAATCGGACAGAAGAGGTTTACACTGCAAATAGTTCTATTTTGGCAGTGTTGTTAACGAAAAGAATTTAAGACTGTGTCACTTAACACAGTTTCAGCTGCTCAGTCAGAGGATTTAGGGAACAGCACAGTAACCGATGTTGGTCATCAAAATGATTTTGGACTAGCTGTTGGTGCAAAGTTAGCGGATTCAGACAAATTTCTATTTCTGACTGAATTTTACACTGCACCAGAATCATATGCGTGGCCTAGCACTACGCGCATCGACCGTGAAAAGGTAGGCCTAATTAGGCTACATGTCGGCTACGTAGCCTAGTTCAGAGATCCTGAAATGTGTTTCGCTCATTCGCCTATAAATTGAATGGTGTTTTTTTGCATATGTTGTCTGTTTGCCTCAAACGAATCTGTTAAAATAAGAAAGTAGTAGGCCTATCGAGAAATTTGATTTCGTGATTGTCTAAAATTCTATGCCACCAGAGATCGCGTTTAATAGGTTCTCTGTTTTGCATTAGTCATTACGCACCCCCTATAGTAAAATTCTAGCTACGCCACTGAATGCTGCCTTCCATTTAGAGGCGACGTCGCGTCAGAAAAATACTCACGTTGACGAACGTTGCCATAGCACGTCTTCCTCCCCTTCGCATTTCTCCTAGCGCTTCTCATGTCACGCCAGAAATTGCAATTGTCCCTACATTCGCCTACGCACGCCGCCGGTTGGTTGCTCGGAATATCGCGTGTTTGGGGATTTACATCAATCATCTTCCTCCTTTAGAGCAGCAGGAAGAGAGACAGACTGAGAGAGAGAGGAGAAGAGAGAGAGAGAGAGAGAGAGACAGAGACAGAGAGAGAGAGAGAATTACTAGAGAGAGAGAGAGAGAGAGAGAGAGAGAGAGAGAGAGAGAGAGAGAGGAGGGAGGGAGACAGAGAGAGAGAGAGAGCAAGAGCAGCAGGAAGTGTCACGAGTCAACATGATTGTTGAATTACTGGATTTATATAGCGCCTCCGCACGTGACTATATCTGAACGCGTCGTCTGGTTCAGCCTTTAATCGCAGATCTGATCAGAAGAGATAGAAACCTTAGCATGAACAACAAGACAACAACAACAATATTCCAACAGACCCGCAGACATAATAGGCATATATACAGATAGGCAGAAAGATAGGCAGACAAGCAGGTCAGCGGACCAAGATACAATACAATACAGCTTCATTTGATATTGCCCTCCTTCCAGTCTTCAGAAAAGCACACACGAGACAATATGGCAGAACATCGATGGCGCTGAGCAACTGTGAGTAAATGATTTGCTCAAGGTCCCTACGCAGTGACCGACTCAATGGAAACTCGAACCCGTTGCGTTACAGGCCGAGCGCCCTTTACCAACTGGCCACCGTGCCCCGCAAACAGGCAGACTCATAATAGCTAAGCAGATAGATGGAGAAGCAAGCCTATATACATGTACATGTAGGGCATTGTAGGTATGCACCAGTCTATGCACGAATACCGGTAACATATATATATACTATATGTATATATATACATGTAGATATACAAATTATATATACACTATAATATTGCATGAGGTATACTGAAGATGCAAATAAACGCGCTAGTTAAACAACGCTATGTCTTACTGGTTAAATCATATTTATAATTTTATATACCTGGGCTATGCCATTGGGCCTATATAACACTTTCTAAGGACCAGTCAGAGCTGTACTCGGTTAAATTATTCCTGAAATTAAGTGAATTTAGGACTATTGTCTATAGCTCTACTTAGGCTACTTCCCAACGTCTTTCAACATCCAAACACTGGCCTGCAATGTCGTCTGACATTGCTAAACAATTTCCGAAGAAAACGTTAGTGAGGTTCTGAGAAGGCGCTATACAAATGTTCGTGTGCTCAAAGTGGCCCCGCAGCCAGCGAACAGACAGCTCATATCACATGCATCTGTGCAATCTATTGCAAGCTTTCGCATCAAAATTCTGACGAATCTTTAGGTCTGACCAAACTAATCGCACTCATATTATCTGGGCATTTGTGGCAGTCATGTGCTTTGCCGGAAAATTACCAACTGCCAAGGTGTTAAAGCAGGAGAATAGATCAGCCATTCGCAGTTACTATCACATGCCTACTTCTTCGAATCCTCGTTGTGATGTTGACTGAAACAAAGTTCATCTCGCCCTAAATAGAAACAACCGTGACAATAATAATTCTCAGAAAGACTTGAAGGAAGAAAGTAACGAGAGCAAACAAAACAAAATCTGTTCGTAAAGAAATCAATTCAAATCTACCTTACGATCTTATTTGCACGCTCTTGAAGTGTTTTTTATGATAAATAATACATAAATTTAAGATTTGTTTGAGCTAATTAGATCTTTCAAATGTGTTTATAAAGATAATAGCCTACTTAAAACATTGTTGTTTAGATAAATCAATGGCCATTTCTGCAGAGCTTTGGTGAGATACTTAATAGGCGATTTATTCACTGTTCTGATACAAATGTACATAATCTATATACACATTGATACATACATATACATACATACATACATACATACATACATACATACATACATACATACATACATACATACATACCATACATCCAGCCAGCCAGCCAGCCAGCCATCCATCCATCCATCCATCCATCTATTCCTCAATCTATCCATCCATCTACCCATCCATCCATCCACCCATCCATCCATCTATCCGTCCATTTATCCATCCATCCATCTTTCGATCCATCCACCCATCAATCTACCCAGTGGGAGCCACTTAATTGAACTGCTCTGTTGTTTTAAGTTTGCATTCTTCTATCACATCTAATCCAAAGAGCATTGGACTGGAACTGTGTAACGCTTGATAGAACGTAAAGCCATTAAACGAGGCTCACATAAACATTCGTTCAAAGATCAGCACACATGCTGATATTGAACCTTATGCTCAGAACGTGTGTCATGGAATTCAACGATTCAGGTAACCTCACTCACGACGACGACAAGGCCCACAGTGCACACTATGCACAATTAACACGTGAGTTGCACAAAGAGCCTCTACGCTTAATGGAGCCCATACGAAGACATAGCCTATAGACATATAGTCAGAGGTGGGCTGCTGTTTATTGGCATGCAGTTGTTATTGCTCATATATGAGGCTTTTTAATGTCGCCATATAGTATTATAAGCGTATTTGCATCGATCGAATCAGCCATTAGTGAGTTTTTAACACCGCCTGAATCTGGTGTCGTACAGACCGGGCACCGTGTTCGGCGGTCAATATACCTGCAGCAAGGCACGGCCTAGCACGCCTTGAAAGGAACCGCGTCATGAAATAACCACTAAGGACCGTTCTATAGCTAAAACAACCGACCTGCGCTGTGACACCACGGCACCGATGAACGACTATGGAACTGGACGAAATTGCCCTTGATCCACCGACGCAGGTAGGACTGACCAACGAGGCAAAATGTCCTTGTCTGTTGGGCTTATAACATAGGATATTGCTGTTCGATTACAGGTCGATTACCTGTTGGACATGTTGATTGGACACAGTTCGAATCATGGTAGGTTAGAATTAGAACCATGGCGCAAAGAATGACTACACGGTTCGATGTAGAATGTCGCCAGTACTTGTAAGCTGAAGCCAAGACACATGGAGTGATTGCTGTACGGTAGATAGAATGGCCCATGAAACGAGGATCCTTGACCAAGAATGCATCCCAAGTAGTCGCGAATCCGAGAGAAATTTCACAAGCTTCTTAATAGGCTTTAGCAACAGCCTGCGTATATAGGTGGCCCTAACCAGCGGGACTCTGGTCCCTTCTGGGTTTCCTTTTGTGACCAACAGATCTTTGTTGTTTGTACAGCGAAATGTTACTTTGTCAATGTTTGGAGCAATAAATTGATGGTTATGGTTATGGTTATGTATATTTAGAGACGATAGAAATAACGTCTTCTGTCCACTCTCGGAAGCGATAAGATGACCACAAGGGAGAAGGATAGACAGCGGTGGTCAGCCACTTCTTGGCGATTCTTCTGTCAGCTCCTTTTGGGGGAAAAGACAGACACTCCCGCTAATATAATTAGCGGTTGCGAGGAAGTTGTCGCCTCAGGCAGAAGAAGCCCTATATTCTAACCATCCCAAGACCTGGATGTTCAGACAGACATACAGACAGAGACACACAGAGACACACGCAGAGTCATACACAGGCATGCACACATAGAGGCACAAAGACATTAAGACACACAGACAGAAGTATGCGTACAAATACACACAGGTCAAAACACACACAGCCAGACAGAGAACTGGAGACAGAAAGACAACAACCGAGAGATACACAGACACAGATGATAAGACAGAGGGCAAAATGATAGACTAGACCATTACTTTAAGATTCCGTTTGAATGTATGTATGTGCGTGCGCATTTATGCGCCCGTCTGTCTGTCTGTATGCGTCTGTCAAAATTGATTGTCTGTGTGTGTGTATGTATGCCTCAAACGATGCATCGTTCTCTGCGGCATCGTTAATCTGTTTCTGGGAGTCTACAAATAAAGACAGACAGAAATCGTGTCAGAATAATATTGAGAAATGGAATCGTTTCTTGTTATCTGATACTTGCGGCTGTTCCTGCACCCACCCCGCGCCGCTCTTCTAAGAAATTGTCAGCGAAATTAAGTGCCATGTGATTTATATTAGCATCCCGTATAAAAATGGCTTATAGATTATATTATATAAGTACATATTATATGATATATTTACAACAATACATATATATATAGGTACATGTATAATATTAAAATATTCTCTGAATCCATTTGACCATTTTGAGTCTTGAGCACGGCCAACTTCTTCAGCAACCTAGAAGATGGCTGTCTGTGAAATAACGAAGAGAAGCTTATATAGCGCAATGTGGATAAATCCGACAGCTGAAGACAAGTCCTGTCTAAGAGCTTCGTTGTCTACAGTTACTAGCGTCAGTGGGAAAAATCTCGTTAGTCTGGATTCTAGAACGGATTCTAGAACGGTTCAATGTGAGATATGAAAAGATTATAACATAGGCCCTATGTAATAGGCCTATATAATAGGATATTTTTGTAAACAAGACGGACACAAAGTTCGGGAGTTTCCGCTTAAAGTCACTGTTCCAGGGTCTTCCGTCTTTCGGCTTTTCCATTTTCATTACAGCTGTCGACAGCTCTTTACTAAGTCTTAATTTCTTCTGTGTTTAGACTTCTTGTTTGTTTTTATTCTGCATAGTATTTCAAGAACAAGCTCTAGCAAACCTTATCATAATCCAGACATGGTCAAGTTCATTAAAAATTAAGTTTAGCTGAGAATGAGTAATACATGTCTTTGGTTTGATTACTGTGAAGCAATTGTGAAACTTTTTACTGTGACGTAGATCGTCACAGTAAAAACCTTCACAATGGCTTGCGCAGTTAAATAGACTTGCTCTGAAGTTTATTGTAACTTAGTGATACGACCCTATCTGTTACTAGCTAATGACCTCTGGCAAAGTTCAGAAGTGCACAGTGAAGCCGGGAACAGGCTGCACAATAAATTACTTTAATGTGAAGTCAAGAAGAAGAAAATGCCGTTTAAAAAGTACACAAGGCCATCTCTTATATCTCTTATCAAAGTCCAGAGGATTGACGTCGTCAGACACTGTGCCTCGTGCTAACTACTTGTTCAACATGGCGACCCTGAACCCGTTCAATCGTTGAGGGTGGACCCTATAGCGCATTGGATAACACACTGGCATAGAGAGCGAGAGGTACCGAGATCGAGGTCCGTAGGCGGACATGCTTTGTAGGCTGCTATTAGCGCCGTGTATTGCAGGCTGTCTGTTCTGTTAGTAGTTAAGATTGTTTAATTGCATAACATGTAAATGTACAGCGCAGTGCGTTTGTCAGGCGCTTCAATAAAGAAAAGATATTATTATTATTATTATTATTATTATTATTATCATCATCATCATCATCATCATCATCATCATCATCATCATCATCATCATCATCATCATCATCATCATCATCATCATTATTATTATTATTATTATTATTATTATTATCATCATCATCATCATCATCATCATCATCATCATCATCATCATCATCATCATCATCATCATCATCATCATCATCATTATTATTATTATTTTTTGCCCCGAGGTAAACATGATCCCTCAGGGACTTTAATAAATTAAAATGATATAAAGTCTGGAACTGTTAGAACTCCTCGGGCTTTAAATAGACAGATCAGACCGAGAGAGGCAGCTGATCTACAGACATACAGAGACAGACAGAGACAAATGCCAGACAGACAGAGGAAAGAGACCAGAGATGAGAGAAGAGACTGGCAGACAGACAGACAGACAGACATATACATTATATATGGCGTATTATTATTATATATTTATTATTATTATTATTATTATTTTTTATTTTTTAATTAAAATACTTTTCGATTATTATTATTATTATTATTATTATTATTATTATTATTATATAATGAAAAAACAGCACTGGCGACTCCTTTAAAGAATAACGTGTCCTTTCTGTTGCTCCAATTTTTGAAATACAAATCAACCGCTAGGCTATCTGATCTACGTTACTCATTGACGCAGCGTAAATGCCAGGATTGCTAACATAACATAGATGCAAGAAAACTTACATATATATAATATATATATATATATATATATTTATATATTTATATATATATATGGCGTCTCATCAAATATATTTACTTTGAAGCGTCTTCTGTCAACCCTAGAATATATAATACTTTTCGAGGCCGAGCAAGGCGAGATCTAATGAAAAAAAGCAATTTCACAAAGATCAGTGGTCGCGCGTTGGATTGGACATGCTTGTTGCTGCATTATGGATGTTTAGGCCACGAAACCACGAGTTTGTATATTGAACCTAGAACGAGAGAGAGAGAGGGACAGACAGACAAAACAGAGAGACAGACAGACAGAGAGAGACAGTGAGAGAGTGACAGAGAGACAGACAGACAGACAGAGAGATAGAGAGACGGCAGAGAGACGGCAGACAGACAGAGACAGACAGAGACAGACAGAGACAGACAGACAGAGGAAAGAGAGACAGAAAGAGAGAGACAGAGACTGGCAGACAGACAGACAGACAGACAACAGAGAGACAGGCAGACAAACAGAGACAGACAGACAGACAGAAAGAGAGACCTGTGTGCGGCTGATAGTCTTTCTCCTTGTCCCAATCACACAAGCACAGAGTGGAAGATCTCCATGTAGAAGAAGACGCCTTAACTTATCACTTCATCTTCTAAAGTTCTAAGATATTCACAACCTACGATGTTGACACTTTATGGAAACCATTTTCAACGGTCCGTTTTCCCACTCCGTAGCCTTCTCCCTTTCCCCTTTCCGTTTCTCTCCCGCATGTCTGTTCCTGCTTTGAGCGGAGGATGGCTACGTAGCGGTTCACCGATCGATGGTCGTTCATGGAGACAATTGTCTGCTTTTGTTTCACAACGCAGAGCACTTGCGACAGTGTAGTCGTCGACTTCGGTGGCCTGACGCAGCGCAACCTACGAGAACTGCAGGGCCTCCGGGGAACGCAGCTATGCGAACGAATAACACAAGAATACGGAAGCGTCGAACGGCTTTCCATCCGGCTCGGATCGAATCCACACAAAGGTAATAATGACTTCAGCGCTTGGTGAAACGCGATCTGCTTTAAAATTCTTTCTCTGGTTGAATTTTACTTAAAATTCACTTTTCCTTATTTCTTTCTCGACATAATTATGATAATAAATAATAATATCATATTATATTATTATTACCCTTAACTTTTATAAACATTTTCATTTTTATTATTATCATAATTACCAATGATAGTAATAATTAATAACTAAGTAATAATACTAATTAAATAAGTAATGATCATTTATAGTAATTGTAGCGTTTACAACAGCAATAATGATCATGGTTATAATAATTGGTGATGACAGTAATTAATATTAGTTATAATAATAATTATAGTAATAATAATAATAAAAATGATGGTGATGATGATGCTGATGATGATGATGATGATGATGATGACGATGATGATGATGACGATGATGACGACGACGACGATGATGATGATGATGATGATGATGATGATGATAATAGATATAATAATAGTAATAAAATTTAAATAATAATAATAATAACATTGAGATTAACGTGCCAGGTGTCGAACTTGAATTCGAGCTATATGTGAAAACCTTTCCAAAAAAAGCAAGTTCCTGCAAGTTTAAAAAAGAAATTATTGATATCTAGTTGATATCTTATTTTCGTTCTAATCGATCTCTTCGGTGTAAATAAACATAATAAATACCATAAATAATATCACAGAAGGTACACATCAATCGAAAGCACAGATGAAGCAGACAAGGTCGGTCTTAATTCAGGGCGTCTGTTGTAAACCTTTCGGAAAATACACAGAACCAGTGCGACCACTCTCTATTTTCTGAAATCCCAAGATCTTGCCAGAAAATCCCAAGAGTGGCCAAAAGTGTACCAAAAAAATCCCAAGTCACTGAAAAGGAAGAAGCTGTGATGAAATATGAAATGCATTTTAACAACAGCTATCATTCACAAAAATGTCGAGCTAAGAACTGGCAAAGAAAAACCCGGAGCATAACATTGAATTAACAAATTTTACAATGTTTACAAGTAATAAACGTCTTTCTGAGCGAGTTTTTCTAATCTGATTCGCTGCCAGTGCCTGCCACTGTTGGAAAGTATGGTAAAAACTAGAATGTAAATCCTAGTGGATTGCAATGCAAATTCCCCAGATCCCATGTCTGACTCCCAAAATCCCAAGATCTTGGAAAAAATCCCAAGGAGTGGTCGCACTGCACAGAACAAATGTACGCATCTTTAAAAAAGACCCATCTACTATCATTTACTACCTTGTGGTCGTTATTTGATTAACTTAACTTAATCTTAATGTGATGTCCAACACATACATCGAGTCATCAGAATCAGACATAGACACGATGGTTTTAGCTTCTTGTCGATCTGTGTTACACGACTGTTAGGATTAACTGGCGAAAAGGGGAATATCCGTCAACGCCGCAAGGAGTTCGGTTCCAACTACATTGAACCGAAGAAGCCGAAAGCCTTCTACCTATTCATCTGGGAAGCATTCCAAGACCTGACGCTGATCATCCTGACCATTGCAGCCATCGTTTCGCTCGGTCTGTCCTTCTATCATGCCCCAAAAACGTCTGAAAACGGAACAGGTCAGAATGAATTCAGTACGAGAAAAGTACATGTATGATGAAATTATTGCTTACTATGGTTGTGTAACTAACAATTCGCCGTTAATATGGTGTGAGATGTTAAACTTATTAAGTCACTTTGCTTAGTCTTATGAGGTCTGACGTGAACCCATGGGGTATGAAATATTCAATGGGTGGCGCTAGAGTAAAAGCTCTGACAGCCTCGAAAGGCAGAGACCTGATGCAGTCTCGGAGGAGGCAGAGCTGACGAAAGCAACATCCGACCGTTCGCGCCACATCATGATATTTTTAATAATATTATTATGCTCCTCCCCCTCCTCAACCGGTTACAGTGTACAATTATGCAATTGAAACAATTCACAAGAACACAAATGACAGAAGACATAAATCTTAACTACCAGGCTTGGACTGGGCCGCCGGGACACCGGGAGATTCCCGGTGGGCCGGTGGGCTGATGGGCCGGTGGGTCGGCGCCCAGAATAGACAAAATATGATTAAAAATATTATGATATTTTAGTTCTACTTCTTAATTCTAATTTAATAATGATGTCCTATTCAGAGCAGAAAATAGCAACAGCAACAGAAATAAATGCAAATCTGGCAGAAAATGTATTGCTTGCTCTTACCACGTTCTCCTTAAATTCAATTTGCATTCTCTGGCTTATTCAAATTTGTTTTTGGCTTACAAATTCATGTTGACATTATCCTCATCACAAGTTGCCTGTAAGAGGTCATTTTCGAAGTTGAAATACATTTTGAACAGATTAAGAAATTTGCAAAGTCAGTCAAGTTTAGAGTCTTTTATGCTCATGGCTTATGAAAGGACCTGGTCCTTCTCAAAATTAATAATGATGATATCATTGACGTTTTTGCGTCAACTAGTGATACGATGAAAACACTGCAATATTATGTGGTTGTGAAGTTGTGTCTACTAGTTCTATCATGATGTTAAGTTTTTGAAATAAACTGTGCAGTGCACAGTGCACTACATGACGTAGCCTAACAGTTGATTCCAAACATAATTACGAATTTAGAAAAAAATGTAAAACACATGTGTTTGTTTGTTGATCTTTTGGTATTCATTTAACAATATTTATGCCAATTGGCCCATTAATAACTAAAAATGTCCTTCATTTAATGTTAACTGTTACAAAAAGCATTTGCGGATGACACCACTCAGACCATCTTATAGGTTTATCCTGAAAGGCTTCGCGCCGATAATGTGGGCCGCCCACGACCAAATTTCCCGGGCCGCTTTTGCAAGCCAGTCCGACCCTGTTAACTACTAACAGAACAGACAGCCTGCAATACACATACATAGGATAGTTGGGTCGGGAGCGCTTCTGAGTAGATAATCTTGAAGGGGCGCTATATAAATCTCTGAAATGAATGATAGTATACATTCTGGTGTGTTCGTGTCCAGTCGTGGAGGATCCGACGAAGGGTCTGGAGTGGATCGAAGGAGCGGCCATCTTGGCGGCGGTCGTCGTCATCGTCCTTGTGACGGCCGTTAACAATTGGTCGAAGGAGAAACAGTTTCGAGGTCTCCAGAAGACAATCGCTGACAACCAGACGTTTGCCACCCTCAGGGCATCGGAAATCGTCCAGCTGCCCAAGTATGACCTCGTCGTCGGTGACATCTGTCTATTCAAGTACGGTAAGCAGCCCCAACCCATCATCACCCACCCACAAGCCTTGTGCATTAGACACCGGCGCAATAGAAGTTGCTATTTACACCCACCCAAATGCCTTCTCCGAATGGATGACTGTTGCCTGTGGTGGTTACTGCCTATGAAGCTGAAGCTACTGATGAAGATATTCTACCCTATTTTCTCAGGCTACCCAATTTCTTTGTCCGAATGGATGACTGTTGCTTATGGTAGTTACAGCCTATGAATCTGACGCGCCTGATGAGGATTTTCTACCCTAATATACTCAGGCTACCCTATTTCTTTCTCAACTTTCTCTTTCGATATCCATATCTTTCTACATATCATCTGAGAACTTCTTTAGCGACAATCAAGTTGCGCGCTGTATTCATACGGGTTGTGCGCAAGCAGGTGGACATTCCTATAGGCTAGCGCATTTTGGGAAACCGTGAAAGGTGTGCCGAATAATTACCTGGCTGTTTCATAGGCCTACCCTTAAAGCTTAGACAATTACTATGGTCGCGTCGACTTGCTTTAAGAGACTTTAACCAACTTAACTTAAAGACTTACATATGATTCATATGATGGTTTTTGCCTCACTACCCTCTTCCGCTTGGCCTGGGTTGTAAGCGCCTCTGAGTAGGGGGTACTGAAGGGGTGCTATATAAGTTTCGATTGATTGATTGATTGATTCCCTGATGTAATTGTTTCTTATGAGTTTCTCTTAAAAGGCGCTACATTAATTGTGATTACAATTACAAGTAATCGGTGTGATGGATTAATGTGGGCAGGAGACACAGTGCCATCTGATGGGCTGATCGTTCAGAGCAATGATGTCAAAGTGGACGAAAGTTCCTTGACTGGAGAGACGAATTTGGTCAAGAAAGGAGTGGCCACTGATCCTCTGCTCTTCTCAGGTCAGTCAGATGACAATGTCCTATCAAAGTCTTTTCTCTCAACCAACCTAAGCCTAGCTTTACCCCATTGCCTCTAATTCAATCTGAGTCCTAATTTCAACCCACTTCCCGTCTTTAACCCGGATCATTAACCAGCGGTTTATAACTTCATCCTGAACCAGAGCAACTTTAACCCTAATTTTAACAGGGACCAAATCCAGTAACTCCAGTTTCAAGAGCTTCCTTTTCATCAGAACCTCCCAACTTCAACATCTGTCTTCAGATATTCATCCAGATCCCCATACGTGAATAAGATGGCTTTGTGTGGCGCGGAGAAATCTCGGAGACTAACATGACATTACGTAATATATTTAGCGTTGGCCCCAGGTTCCGATCAGTCAGATCCTAGTCCTTGGCTAACCTTTCCTTCACTAGGCCTAGCTCTAGTTCATCATCATCATCCTCAGTTCCTGACGCCAGGAATTTGGCGGCTATGGGTACCAATAAATTATCTCCACTCTCCTCGGTCATTTGTTAAGCCCATTGCTCCCTTTAGTTTTAGTCCAAGTGATGTAATCATTCACATTATCTATCCGGCGTAGCCTTTGTCTCTCGTTGTTTCTTGTTCCTTCGAATCTAATTAAAAGAGAACATGTGCTGATGTGCTGCAGGGTCTCATATTATGGAGGGCAGCGGTCGCATGGTTGTCATAGCCGTCGGAATCAACTCCCTGTCTGGTCGAGTCATGAGACTCATGGGAGGAACCGCCAGCAAAAAGGTAACTTCAGTATGTGGACATTTATAAAGCGTCTTGTTATGACCTCTCATTAGTGACAAAGGTGCATACAGGGTTCCAATTCCACCCATCTCAGTACTATCTTCTTCTGTACACTATTTTGAAATTTTTATAGGGCTAGGCTCTTAATTTATTCGAATGTAATGGAAACGGCTGGAAATTATCCATTTAGATGGTCAATCCCTCGTTCCTCGAACGCATAGGACCAACGTCACGTATGTAGTCCTTGATTGACCTGTTTCCGCATCTACAGTACCGGAAGTATCAATGCACATATAATCTTATCCGTTGACTTCTATAGCGCCAGTCTTTGAAGCACAAAGAATCGATCGATGGTGCTCTCTTATTTACACCCCCAGACAGAAAATCCGATCGAATGGCGATTTACTTTGCATTACATATATTTAGCGTTGACCCTCGTGTTCTGATTCAGCCAGAGCCACCGTCGGTTCATTTATTGTGCGCTGTCATCCACAGGATCGAATTAGTCACGGATAGCAAGGTATTTGTCAGCGTCGTCAGGAATTCACTGAAGCGCCTGTGGTTTTTTCCTCTGGAGCAGATTTGCGGTGGATAAAAGCTGACCGTGTGGTTTCTCTAAGCAATTGCGTTTTCATTGTATATACAGCGAAAGAAGAGCGAAGGCGTCAATGGAGTAAAGAAACCGCTGGAGAACGGGAGTTACAAAGAGAAAGAGGAGAAAGAGGAAGAAGAGGAGGAGGAGGATGAAGACGACGACGATGACGATGAGGAGTTCAGCGTCAAGTCCATTTTACGAAGCAAATTGGATAAACTGGCGATGCAGATTGGATATGCAGGCAAGCCACGATCGCTTTCTATATATGGGGCATTGTTATCGTTCATTCGTTTAGCGTGGATGAGGATTGCACAGATTAAATAGACCGTAGAATTCGCGTCTCTGCTGTAGGCGAGAAAGGGTCGTTTGTTACGCCACGGGTGCAGCTGACGCCCCCACCACTGCTCGCTTGTCCTCTGTAGATATATACGATAGCTAATGCTTGTATCTCATCATCCGACCTTGAAAGAAATCTCTCACAACCAGATTATTGTGGGTTCTACGTATAGGCCTACCCGTTCGTGTCTTTGTTGGTTCGAAGTACGCTGAAATACTTTCCTCCTCATTGTTCACACAAACTCACATTGAGATGTATCGTAATTGTAATCGCAGATTTCTATAGCGCCTCTTTGAGAGAGAGACTCGTCTTCTTCTTACACTCTTCGACTACAGTATAGTTAAAGTACTCTTAATTCCCAACTACATATCGTATTCGTACCCTGAACACGACTGCGACTGATAACTTGATAAGGTCCATACTAGCATAATACAATGACACAACATAGCATAAACACAACAGAGCATAGCATAACATAACACAATATAATATGATAATATTAATATTTGGTCAATAATTTACAATGTTCATGGAGTGGCAGTAAAAAACTGATTTGGATACAAGATCAGAGGAGCGATCAAAGCACTACATGTAGTTCGCTACTTGTGACGCTATAGAAACTGTCGCTGTAACAGTTGGAAAGAAGGAGTAATTGGGACATTTGGGACCATACTCGTAAGTGATGGCTGTGCAACCTTTAACATTTTAACCAGCACTAAATCTTAGAAAGGGAACAAGGGTTTTGGATCATCTTATAAGAACATCACAAAAGGCTGAACCACACAATGACAGTAAAAGATGTCACGAACATAGAGCGTAACTTTGCCCCTACTGATAGTGGGAGAATCATCCGACAATGCCTTCCTCTCTCCCCTCCCCTTCCCTCTCCCTTTCTTTCTCCATCCCGTCTTCCTGCTCCCTCTCTTTCCTTCCGCTATATAGGGGCCTACGAATTTAGCATGCGTTGTCCGCAACTGAATAAGCACAGGGACAGAAAGTGATGGCGACTGTCACCACCATGGCACTTAATAGTACATTTAATCTGAAGGTATTTCATGTATATATTTTTCACATTTTGTTGTCGTCATTATCTTAGGTCTGGCTGCTGCGCTGGCCACCCTCATCGCTTTGATCCTGCGATTATGCATCCAACAGTTCATCATTCTTAAGCTTCCCTGGAGCAACGTCTACATCCAGGAATTTGTCAGCTTCATCATCATCAGCATCACCATCATCGTCGTCGCAATACCAGAAGGACTGCCGCTCGCCGTCATGCTCTCTTTGGCCTACTCGGTCAAAGTAAGTCCTCTTTGATCTATTACTAACACCTGTATGCCTTTGCCTTTGCTTTTAGATACCACAGCCATATGGGTTTAAGTCATTGCATTTAAGATACACTTCGCATACATCTTACAGATGCATGCAATAAATTGGCAGTCATCTACTGTAGGTCTAGACTCTAGAGTACTGGTTTAAGGTACAGCATCTAACGTGTCTTATTCGTCCAGGATTTTAATTCCCAACGACCATATAATTTTCACACAGGAACTCAATAGGCCTACATATTATTGTAGTTATTATATGCATACACCCCTACATATATACTTTCATGAATATGTAGCATATTTTTGTACAGGAACATACATATATAAGTCTTACTTGCATACATAAATACATAGGCACATAGTGCCACATACACACTTACACAGACATTGTAGAATAGACAAACATGCATAGAAACATGAACCTACTGATGTTGTAGAAAATGATGAGTGACAACAATCTGGTCCGCCATCTGGACGCCTGTGAGACAATGGGAAGTGCCACTACCATCTGTTCCGACAAGACGGGAACACTGACCATGAATCGAATGACCGTCGTCAAGTGCTTTATTTCCGGTCAGTACTTTTGATGACAGGTATCAAATATATATATACATATATATATATATACCATATATTTCAGGCAGGCAGGCAAGCTAAGATGAGGGGTGGGTTCGGGAAATGCCATGTAAGGTAAGACAAGACAAGTTCTGGTAAAGTAATAAAGTGAGCGCCACTGATTGGTGTGCACTGCGAGAGGCGCTATATAAATTGATAGACACAATAGAATACATTAAC